>LQNS02277221.1:638935-649320 GCA_001587735.2 Parhyale hawaiensis | reverse complement strand
GAGTAAACTCCGTTATTAAAACATATATAAATATGCTGGGTGGGCCATAAATTAGGTACAGGTGTCAATATCTTTGTCTCAAAAATTCACCGTCATCCGGTATTTTGTTTTAAAGTTATTTACGAAAAACAGGGGTACGCTGCCGGTGAAATACTTAGTAGTATAAGTTTCATTATAGAGTGCTATTAGATTGGAAAGAAAGTAATACCGTTGTTTTTAGAACAAACTATAGAGCCGAATTTTTGATTTTCTATTTCGTATTCTTTTCATATGCGATTTTCGATCGCAGACTAAAATATAGTAAAACAATCTGGTTTTGAGCAGTGATAAAAAACATATGGGGGCAAAAATGCAGAATCCAGCTCTATTGTTTTGTTAGAAATGTTTCAAGGATTCCAAAACTGTCTTTATTTTTTCCTAGCACGACAACTCATTGACTTCTTTTCATTTTTAGGTGGAAAAGTCATATTTTACACGAAAGGCAAAAACGTAAAAGATTGTGGTGAAATGTCATTATAATGCGCGTTTTTGCACTATTGACAAATTTAAATGTTGTAATCATGTTTTACTAGCATCTACAAATGATATGCATGCATAATTTAATAATTTTTCGCCTCCCCATCTGCTCCCTGTTAGGATCCCTCTTTTGGTTCTAGTGCACAAAACCCTGTGAAATTTTAGGACAAATCAGATTTATGGGATTTTTTTTATTTGTTGACCGATTTTTCTTAAATTTGCTCAAAGTGTGTATGTGTGAAAAAGAAACACATTTCGATCCAACAACTTTTAATATTTAGGCATTAGTTTTTGAGGCAATGGAGAATATCTATACATTGAAAATTTCAAAAGAACTCAATGAGTTTTTACGCTAGAAATCAAACACCTAGTTTTGGAATTCTTGACACATTCCTAACAGAACTATAGAGTCTGAATTTCCATTTTTTTTATCACTGCTCAAAAGCAAAAATTGTTTTTATTATATATTTCAGTTAGCGATCGAAAATCGCATATCAAAACAAAACGAAATAAAAAATATCCGGCTTTTAATTTTTGTTTGGAATGTTTCAAAGTTTCCAAAACTGTCATTGGTTGCTTTCTAGCATGAAAAATCAGAGAGTTCTATTATAATGAGAACTTTATATATATATTATATATATACATACATTCCTTATTATCTCAAACACTAAGGCCTAAATCAAAAAAGTTGTCTGAGCAAAATGTGTTTCATTTCCAAAAATACATAAACTGTGCCATTTAAAAACAATAATTGGTCCACAGTTAAAAAAGTTATCACAAGGTCATTTACATTTTGACCCCCCCTGCTCCCTTTGGGCCCTTTTTTTGGGGATTATCCTGCCTGTAACCAATAATAATTTAGGACACACTTTCCCACAACCTTAGGATACTTTTTCAGCAAAAAAAAATAAAAAAAACCTGATAATTTTGACCAAAATCGCCAGGATGCCCCCCTTAAGCAAGAGTCTTTTAGAGAAATTCATACATCTATCCATATTTACAGCGAATTAGACTCAGCATGATGTACGTTTGTCTGCTGTATTAACGACGCAGCTGAAGGCACGTATGCAACAAACTTGTTTAAATCAGCCCCCGAAGAGCTCGTTTTACCAGAGAATATGAACAAATGCTATCTGTATTCACTGTGATTTCTTAATAATGATTTCATCATTGCAATTCATCGGTGAGCGGTCCATGAGCAATGCGGTTTTCAGCGTCTCAACCGTTCAAACGTCGCGTTGTTGTTGGGTTACTCCAAAAGGGTGAAGCTTGAGCACCACTCTCTTTGACCTCATGGAGGAAATACGTTGAGGCGTTTCGAACCCGCAGGCAAGGGCTGCAGGCCCCGGTCCACCTTACCTTCTAAGTGCGGCCGCGCCTTCGTCGGACCAAAGTCCTGAAGGGATCAAATAGGAGAGGGTTTGAGTGAAGTGCATGAGGAGATTTTAGTAGCACCTCGGTGCTTGCGGTCAGTGCTGCAAGTTAGGTACCGTTGCAGGCAAATTCTCTAGCAAAGTGACCGTAAAGCAACAAATAACGTTTGTTCTAGCCTGTGAAAGATGAGGCAATATAAATTACAAGTCAATCAAATTTTCGGGGGCAGATCACGCGTTACGTAAGCAGTAAGAGTGTGAACGTTGCAGTGTAATTTACTTCGCACTCAGTAAATCGCACGGTCAAATTTTGTGTGCCATTGATTGAGTTAAAGGGTCAACAATTTATTTATATCATTCATTTGTGCATTTCTATCTCCTGCAAGAAGGTTATGTTTTTGCCTAGATTGTCTGTTTTCACATTTGCCTGTCGCTAAGATAACTCAAAAAGCCATCAGTGGATCTTCGCGAAATTTAGAGGGAATGTTTGGCATGTTAGGAGGAAGAGATAATCAACTTTTTGGTGACGATCAGTCCATGAGTTTGTTTGTGTGTTTGCCTGTTTTTTCTTAGTATCATAACTAAAAAAAGTTATGGACAGATTTCCATTAAATTGACACTAGCTGTTATGCAAATTGCGAAGAGTACACGACTGAATTTTTGCGATAATATGTTCATCTGTTGTATGTTTGTCTCAGTGTTTCATTTTATGTTTGTCACAACATAACTCAAAAAAAATTTGCGGAACTTTATGAAATTAGTAGGAATTATTAGAAATATTAGGAGACATAAACGATCAAATTTTGATAATGATCAATTCGTACGATTGTGTATTTCACTAATGTTTGTCAGAGCCTATAAGTGATGATGATGAAAAGGAAATCCTAGTTTAATTAAGCACCAATATCATTTTTTCATTAACATTGCTTCTTGCTTTGGCGGAGGTATGCTCTCTCAGAGTGCCCTAGCTCTTCAGACTGTGATCTATGTCAGTGGACACATCAAAGAAGAAAAATATTGTTAATTAAAAAAAGTTAAAAGCAACGACGAATGGTGAACTCAGAATCATATTTAAGAAAACGTTTCGGAGACCTGCTCCACCTTCAGTTTGGTAAACACGTGGATGAGCAGGTCTCCGAAACGTTTCTTAAATATTATTTCGACTTTAACGTTCGTGTTTGCTTTTAATTTTTCCAATAAATCTGCACTAAAGCAGCAAAATGACTTTCCAGAAAACACAATTCGTTGATGTCAACAATTCTAGGCAAATTGGCGAGCAGTCGAATTGCAATGAAGAAATTACAAATGCATGTTATACGTAAACCATACGGTATGTCTCTCAGAACACTGTAATTTACATAACAGTAAAAGATGAGGTACATTGTACTCTCGTGATTTCTACGTTGGATGGCATTAAGCCTAGATCAGGGAGAGATCCAAACTCCTTTCTGACGAGGGAAAAAGGTTTTTGCGAAAGCATAAGAAAGCAATAAGGATAATTCGAGGTGGCGTTAGTAGCAGCCGACAGGTGTATGCGAGTTTTGAAAACATAGTATGTGCATGATAGTTTGGGCAGAGGCGCTAGTATAACCAACCCCCTGAAACCTGGCAAAAGTTTCCGAACTACTGCTACTGCTGCTCTCTGAACAATGAAGAAAGAAACTATTTCCCTGTTGCACGACCGCAATGTCTCGGCCGACAAGACATATAAACCAAACACAGACTAGAGTACCTAGTGATTATATCGATGTGTTTTAGCAAAAAAATATAAAGACACTATTTATAAACTTTGGTGGTGTTACTGGTCTGTCTTGCTTTTCTGATTCCACTCACCGAGAGTTTTTCTTTTCGAGTTACAACAGCAAACCCACTTGCATTTAGATACACAACAACTACAGCGCAGTAAACCTCTCGTAACAAATTAGCAGCATAATTTAAGTGAGGAAATCTCTATGGACATTCTGTGAGAAACAGATTCATTGCTATGATGTTTAACTTCCATGTCAGCAAAAACTGTGTACGTTCAGGAATTTCCCAAGAGAATCTCTGAAATTATTTTCTACAAGGATTTACTGAGACTGAGTACAGCCTTTCTCAAATTAGCCATCCACTTATCGTTGATAAAAAGCGTGGTTGCAAACATGTTAATTATTACTATTGCAATTTGTCAGCAAGTTTTCAGTGAATAAAGCGTCCGAAGAATAATCATTCCCGCCTATCCTCTAAGGTACTTTGCAAAGTTGCAATTACACGGATAATTTTACAAGAACTGAATTTGCATAACTCTAAGTTTCATTTTCGTACGAAATTGGCAGGATTACGGCACGTGTCGTATTAGCCTTCCAAAAAAAAAAAAAGACAACGTTTACCACTGCAGTAAACTAAATCATACACTAGGCAAAAGCTTGAAGCTTCTCAAAGCTTGTCCGAAAATCACCCACCGTTATAACAAGCACTGATTATTATTATTATTATTAAAACTTCACGCACTGGCCACCACGGACAGGTAGCACGACCCAAATGAAGCACATTGCAACACCGGGAAGCCGAAAACGCTGCTAAAGGAAACCCGACAAAAAGCCATTAACAGCTGTCTTAAACGCCTGCAGGCCAACACGACCGAAAGCCAATGCCGGCAAAGAATTCCAAACCCCAACAGACCAGGGTACGAAGCACCGGCCGAACTCATTAGTTCGACATCTAACATCTTTCAACGTGAAAGCGTGCGCACCGACCGCAGCACGTGTTTCTCTCCTAAACACCTTAAGTGCAGGGGCAGACGAATACAACCAATGCCTCTCATTGTTGTACACCTTATAAAACATACAGAGTTCGGCAACCCTACTCCTGTGGGACAGGTTCACCAACTCATCATTATACTGGCTTAACTAACAAGTCGGTCCAACTGACGCAAGTGACTGTCAGCAGCTGAAGCCCAGATCTGTGAGCAATACTCCAACACAGGTAGCATTAAAGCATCTGCGAACAACCCCACTGTCACCATACGCAAGAGCCCAATCTTACTGAAAGCACATGACACCAGTCGGCTAAGATGCTACTCAAAGGTAAGCTTTTCATCAAAAACAACACCAAGAATCTCCAAGGAGCTAGACTCCTTAAGCAAGGTGTCATCAATCTACAGTTGGGGATGTCGCGGTACAAGTGTCCGAGACCGACTGATAATCATCGACTTGGTCTTACTGGCATTCAGCCTCTTACTCCAGGCCGAACACTAGGCACTAATGCGGGACGAATCTCTATTCAGAGACTAGGTTACAGCATTACGCATGCGTGGTGTAGGTATCACTGCTATCAAAGTGGAATCATCGCCATAGTCGATCATTGTGTTTTCCAGCAAAGAGAACATATCACTAGTCTACAGAACGAACAACAGCGGGCCAAGTAAGCTACCCTGAGGGACACCAGACTCTACCGTGACAGGGGCGCTTAAACCTCCGTCAAGAGACACACTCTGCGCTCGCTCAGGAACAAAATCGCGAATGATTTACAGAACCCTACCACCCACACCATAAGACTCGAGCTTGTACCATATAACCCTGCGGTTGACTCTGTCAAACGCCGTGCTACAGCCAAACTGTACAAGGCTTGCCTCAGACCCACAATCCAGCGCAGACTGTAAATGGTGTGACACCGACAACAATGCGTCACAACAACCTAAACCAGTTCTGTACGCAAACTAACCGGCAGGCAGCAAAGCCGCAACCTCAGCAAAACGGCCAGGCTTATAAGCTACCAACTTCTCGAACACCTTCGACGAAATGGGCGTCACCGTAATGGGTCGGTAGTTGGCTACATGGGGCGACACTGGGCCTTTGGGAATAGGAGTAATATTCCCAGTAAGCCAACAACGGCGAAAACTTCCTAGCCGTATCGGGCGCCGGAAGATCACTGCTAGCTACAGGCAAGAACGCCAGCAAGCTGCTTATAAAACAGAGGAAACATACCCAACGGGTCCACACCTCCATAAGGATCAATGCCCTCAAGCAGCCCCTTGATTTTAGCAGATCTGAACGCCAAAGAAGTTAAACGAGGTTCAGAGTGACATCCATGGGGTAGTGACAACATGTCTCTGCTCTGCTTTCCGTCAAAGTGAGCCGACAAGAGCTCCGCCCTAGCCAAGGATTCATCAATGATACCCCCACCTAGACGACTCGCCATCCATCCTGTAAGCATTCTCTGCTCTGAGCTGCTCTTGTACCTGTCGAGATTTCCTCCAGCGTTCGTCAATAAACTCCGATGTAAGTCCTGTGTCTACTTGTCATAATAGGCTAAAAGCAACTGGTGATAGCAACATTTCCCTAAAAGTGTTATGCAAGTCTGCCGCCCGGTATTAACTGATAGCCAATATTAACCCAACCGGCCGTAATTGAATACCGGGCCCACAAGCTGCGCCGCTCGTACTGACGTCCGGCTCCGCTATTAATATAGTGGTCATTAAATCCTGAAACAGTGCAGTTTTTAGTAATAGCCCCTGTTGATGGTACAACACTTGCCTTAATCGGCTTATTAAGCGCGGATTCTGCCAGTTTTTGTGCTCAGAGCGGCCAGGGCTTTGATCAGTTTTTGTAGCTCCTAAGAGGTGCCCGTGTAGCCCAAATCTTCTGCCTCTGATATTCACTGCTGAATATAACAAAAAGAAATGCTCCATCCGTTTCTTTACAGCTTTGAAAAGACCTACAAGCTGACTGCAATGAACTTGGTGCGACATCCCACGGCTGAGAGAACTATACAGAAAGCATCTTCAAAGCTCCAGCTTATTTGCCAGCGCAACTGCCTACCTAATTGCAACGAAGAAGATCTAAGGTGTGGGCTGCCACCGTAGCTCGGATATATGCAGGGTACAGAGGAGAAATAGACGACACACTATACATCTTTTTAGATAAATTAATGGTGTAACAAAGGACCAGGCCAAATGAATGAGCAGCGTTAAAACAGTCAGCGTGTATCCTCAATAGCAATAACACTACAGAGAAGCAGGTCATATGAATGAACAGGTGTTCGCGGGATAGAGTGATTTTCTTGGATGTTAAGCCCTGTGCCCACGTGATAACTTTCGTTGCCGCTAGCAGCCTAGAGTCAACTCAACTAATTCGACAGCATACGCGTGGCCATGACTTCAGCATGACGTCTGTGAACATCGTGCACTAATTCTTGAAATATCAGTCTTTGCGTACACAAACTGCTCATAATCATGAACTATAGTTAAAAGTTTTTTCACTGCTACTTGCTATGCCGTAAAAATTGCGCTATAAAAAAAAAAACAGGGTTATGATGTGCGTAAAAATCTGCTGCTGATAGAGTCCATCTCCTGAACATATAAATGAAACCAAGCTTTCGATACACTGCATATCGTGGATTTATTTTACATCGGTAAATAGTGTTAGGCAAGGGCTGTATCACGGCAGCAAGCAATACATTTTTTTTACTAAAAATCTGCTGCCTGCGGCAGGCAGCAATGGACATTGCGTCGCCTCTGCGCCGGAAGGAATAGTATGAATAGACGGCTGTACCAGACGGTAACTTCTATCGTGCAACAAATTTACTGCATCGCACGTCGTGTTCGGACTGGGTGTGGGAACTGCCCTACAGAACTATATGCGCGTTATTGTTTCGTTTCTAGGAAGTTTTGGCTTTGCGGCATAACGTCTCCAACGGTATCATGCTGTTCCCAGATAAAGCATATGCCAGGGCTTCCCTTCCTGCAAATACATTATTATGCTTCTACTGTGTATGCAGGTACCTATAGTCAGCCAAAATTTTAACCAAGTGCAATATTGCATACCTTGAGTATGAAAATTTATTCTTTACTAGAATGAGATTGGCACAGGGCGTTCCCACTTTGTTGAAGCCAGCGAGGAAGATCTATATGACTTCAATGAAGTACTTCAGTAGTCTTCATCGCTTGATTATATAACTTCCGAGAAATAAATACATTCGCTGTTAAGACTCTTTTAATATGGCTACCGTCTTCAACTTCGCCTTTCCTTGTTGTTACTGGTTGCCTTCCTCAGGACATTCCATCGCCGACTTGGAAAGGAGGCTCATGTAGAGGTCTGGACAGTGAGGAAATGAAGTCGGAGAGAGGCAAGGAAACGCGTAGTACCAAGTGAGTCCGGCAAGATACTTCTCGCCGTAAGATCACTAGCTTATTTAGGATATGAGAAAAGGTGACTGATAGTGTGCTTATCACGTCCGCGGAGCTGACAGGAAGGATCGTCAATCCATCCCAGGCGCAATTTATAGTCGGCTAAGACCGAACAGTGGTCCGAACGAAGCTGAGAAAGGGTAGAGGGGGAAGGTTTTGGGAGAAGAAAACCAGACCAGAGCCCCACTGGGTCAATATGCAGCTATAGCTGCCGAGGTTTGAAGTGACTTCAGGGCAGTATGGTATTACTCAGGAAGCAGAATCCCTTCTGCGTGGAGAGGTAACATCGTCTTCAAAATTGGATTGGAGAGTATGTCGTATTCGAGGGCCAGAATTGGCTCTGATTGTAGCGTGAGAATGATGGTGCAGTCGGAAGGCACTAAGTAGGTACTGTTTTGACAACAACCCCAGACTGTCGCCAAATGGCAGGATCGATGTTTCGTGATGGAGGTGATGTACAGATGCCCTCACGCAGAGCTACATTCTCACCGCTTGTATCTTGCTAACCGTGGTTTTGAGACGTTGGATTACCAGGTCGGCCCCACATAGAGCATAACACTTCTAATGATGGCCCAATAGGTCAAAAGTGGGGTCTCTTGTTGTTGCCCCATCTTACATCCTCCAGCGAGGAGAGGATAGCACCTGTCGTGAACATAATCCGCGTGAGCGGCAAGCTTAAGGTGTGGATCGCCCAAATTGTTTGATTGCTCTCCAGTGCGAGGTACGTAGCACTCATCTTGATTTAGGGTTCAGCTTGTACTGATGAGAGTCTGAAGTGAACAGAGTGTAGTGTGTTTTTGAGCAAGCAACGGTCAGAGCTCTTTCCCAAGGCCAGACCCAACTTGTCTCTGTAGGCGCCGACTAGTTCCTCGCTGCCTCGGGCACTTGAGTACCGGAAGGTAGGACAGTAAAAGCGCCTGCATATGAGGAGGTTACATCGCCAATCTGTGGGAAAGCATTGAAGTAGAAATTAAAAAAGGAGCGGCGAGATGACCGATCCCTGGGAAACACCCGCATCTTCTTTCCATAGGCAGAAGGCACGGCGTCCTCGTATCTAGGGGAAATTCTTCTGATGACGTTGTTGGATAAGCCTGACAGTGAGATCATGGAGATCATGTGGGGGCGGGAGACTGTGTCAAATGGCCGAGAGAAGTCCATTGTTACAGAGCCATTGACCGCGTCGGGGGCGGAATGGGTGAAGTCATGCACAGTGTGCTGAACTAAGGGCAAAAGGGCAGAGGCGGTCGACCGCAAAGCATGGCAACCATGATAGGAGTCCGCCACCTCTAAGGTATCCTCAAGTAGAAGGAGGAGCCAGCGCTCCAGGATCTTGACAGCTGGGCAGAGATGGAAAATCAGCCGATACGACTCAATATCAGAAGGGGGTTTGCCTGGTTCAGGAACAGATATAATGGTGGTAGCTTTCCAGATGCTCGGCAGGTTTGCGTGCACCAGAGAGAGGTTGAAGGGAGTGGTCAAGAATAGGAGACCTTGAGGACCAAGATGCTTGATGTGCAGGGGTCAATCCATCCGGCCCCGCAGCCGAGGAGTTACTTGAGACGGATGGTAGTTCTTACTTGTTTTTGTGTAGTTTGATTGCAGTAACAGCTTGCGTAAATTTCTGAAGATTCATCACTAACTTTTTCAGTTATTTTCTGACAACATTTTGGCAGACATTAGTCAAACACATAGACCGATCATCACCAAGTTTGGTTATTTGTGTCTTTTGACATTTCTAATAATTCCTGTAAATATCATGATGATCCGTTCCAAACTTTTTTGAGTTATATTGCCAAGAAACATAAAATTAATTATAGAGATAAACAGGTAAATGAATCGTCACAAAAAATGTTCATTAACTCTTCTTGACATACCCAACAACTCATGTAAGATTCATAAAAATCCGTTAATTACTTTTGGAGTTATAACATGTACCAAAAAAAAGGGGGGGCGGAGAAACAAACGATTTCGGAGACCTTTATCTAAAGTTATTCAACTGTTCTTCCTACCATGACCAGCAATCCTTGTAAATTTCTGCCCATAACTTTTCAAGCTATCTTTTTGAGAGGCGAGAAAGAAATGAACAATAGACAAACAAACTCGACAAAAACATAACCTACTTCGTGGAGGAAATTAACAATTAGATAAATAATTACACGGTGGTCTCAATTATACCTAGATTATTTATTACGCTTTTAATTAAGGGGATTAAATACAAACATAAAATTATATCCGTCGATAGCATTTTTGTGAAAAATTTGCGTGCATTAACAGAATAATACTTGTATAGTTGTTCCAAGTGGGTGTATATATTTTGTTATAAATCGGAT
>LQNS02277221.1:615562-630488 GCA_001587735.2 Parhyale hawaiensis | reverse complement strand
GCAGGAACGGAGAAACTCCATGAGGTTAACAAACCCCCACGCAACCAGCCCAGCGGGTGGAGAAAACAAAAGAATAGAAAAAAAGAAGATCCGAAATCACAGAATAGCTCTGTGTACTCAAAGACTCACCTCGTTCTGGTCTTTCAGTTTAGAGCGATGAAGAATGAATCGATCATCGTTGTACGGAAATCCTCGTCAAAAAACAAGGCAACTGGCAGAGAAAATGCATTGCTCTAGCCCTGCTGTACAAAAGCAGCTTCACTAGATGGGAAAGGTTCTGAAGTATGGATCATGGATTCCGCATGCTCTAAGTGACGTCTTTAAAAATCAACTAGCAACACCTTATAGATTCGTCACTGGAAACGAGAAATGGTGCCTGTACATCAATAAATGTTGTGCGCGGATTTGTGTTTAATATTGATGCAGAGCTGAAGGCCTGGTTGCATGAGTTTTTCCAGTCAAAACCGGGCTGTTATACCGAAGAAGTATGGAGATGCTTGTTAAACGTTGGAAAACCGTAAACAGCAAGGGAGAATATAGTTTTGATTAGTTAGTTGTTATTTTGCATTAAAACTTTCAAATATATTGAATTTAAAAAAGTCCAAGACTTAGTTTGCAACCCAATATTTGTGCTCCATTTCCAGTATTTCTTTGTAGCCCTGGCCCATTACTAACTGGAGCACTCTGAAAGCGCACACCTCTGCTAAGCAGCTCCATGTTAACGAAAACTTGAAATTGGTTCGCAAACTAGGGTTTCTTTTTAATCATCAAAGTTTATGCATTTGAGCCTAATGATATTAATAACAGTTTCTGTAAGTTTTTTGAAGATTTACGTAAGTGACAAACACATTGTCAAACACACAAACGGATAAATCGAACATCACCAAAAATTGATGATCTGTACCTATTAATTTTCTTACAATTCCTTAAAATTTCATGACGTGTCCATAGTTTCCCAGTTATGTTCTCATAAGCTTAAAAACAAACATCGAGATCAACAGGCAAACACATTGACAGACATTTACAAAAATATGGATAGATCCATTCATTACTGTTTGAGTTATGTTACCACCACATACCTAACATTTACTGTAAATTTCATAGAGAAACGTCTATATTTTTTTAGTTATCTTGGTAACAAACAGGCAAACACACAAAATTTTTTCAAAACTATAACCTCTTTGGCAGTGGTAACAAAGAAAGAGAATCAAAGGATTTCATAGATATATATATGTAGTCGAGACAATCTTTAAGCTAGATTTACTCTAGAAATTATAAAAAAACGTTTATAATGATAAATATTCTAGAAAAATGCTACGCAGCCAACATTAACTAAGCGGTCGCAATTTAAATACTACTGAAGATCTATTTTAATAGAGAAACGCGTCGACAAAATGTAGAGATGTTATTTTTTAACGAAAATTTAACTGCGCAACTTGAAGCGTCCTCTTAATTTTACTTTTGACAAAAATTCAGATTCCAAAATTAAATTAAATTCAATCAAATCGATAACTTTTTATTAAATTTGACATTCTCTTCATTTTTTACTACAATACGCTTAACCAGTGTTCTTTTATATTTTCACTGTGTATTTTACGCGAGGAGGCAACTAATAAAAACTCTTACAATATACATATGCAGTTATTCTCGAAATTACTCATGCCCCTGTCATTTTTTATACTTTGAAAATTATTTATTAAACACTCGTACGCCATTTGGAATCATTAACATGAAAATATCTTTGGGCAATTCGTAACCTATGATCAACAGCAAAGTAAGTAAAAATAAATTATACAGAAGGTTCTTATTTATTCATACGCTATTCATCATCCGCTTTTAAATGCATGCTAATTATTTACATACTTTTTTAAACTAAGTTTATTTATTTAGCACGGTTTTTCTAGATTGTTCTGGAATATTCGCACGTCTGTTACGAAGTTGCACTTGCAAAAATTTCCTCTTCCTGGAACATTCGAGTCAACACGGCGAATGGAAAATAGCTGAGCGTTGACCTAGAACGCGCATTGTTGATGCTCACAAGAATGGTAAAAGCTATAAGGCAATTCCCAAGCATTTTTTGGTTCCTGTCTCCATTGTTCAGACCATAGAGGAGATATGTATACCGAGAGTTTCAGTAGGTTGAGAATCGTGAAGCACGAGGGAAGAAACAGAAACTTTTGCCAAGGACGCTAGAAAAGTTGTGCGAGATTTTAATATCAACACAAGAATCACTTTTAAAGCCATATTAACTCGAAATATCTAAGTCAGCGTTACAGAGGACATTGAAGAAGGAAGGCTTGAGAGGCGATACACCAAGGGAGGCACCTCTTCTTCAGGAAGCTCGTCTATCTTTTGCCAATGAACATCTGCAAAAAAAAGTCAGCTTCTGGTTGCCATCGTTTGGCGTAAAAAGGTGAAGCTTTTAAACCCAAAAAACTGTTCCAAAGCATGGTGGTGGAAGTTTGATGTTTTGGGGTTGTTTCTAGGCCATTGGAACAGGAAACCTAGTGAAGATTAAAGGCACCATGAAACAAGACCAGTACATCAAAGTTCTAAGTGAAAACTTGAAGCAGTCTGCGGAAGATCTCAAACTAAAAGTGCAATTCAGCTACTGGTATAAAACGGTCGAAAATTTTGTTAGGGAAAAGTTACCGGAACTGGCAATTCGCCTACTAAATAATTGTTCTACGAGACTCTGGAAAGAAGTTGCCTGGAAGTAAATTCAGCGGAATGGGTCTACTCCAATTCTATTCTTCGAGTTTGAGCAGTCCAGGGTAACTTGCAATCCAGTCTTCCCTTTTTAGCATTTCGCTGCTAACCATATGTTTACCAAAGGCTTAAAATAAAGTTGCCTCGAAGTGAGAACAGCAGTTGCCCGCAGAAAACGTAGGTACGCCTCAAGGGGGACTCACACGCCAGTGCTTTGTTTTCCTTCTGGGTGAATAAAATTTAACTCCAGAAAAGGTTGTTGCTCCCTTTTAGCTCACAAAAACGTGCTTAGCCTTCTAAATTCTAATTCTCTCCTAATATGAAACTATACTAGTGAGACTTGATAAGCAAACCTAGAACCAACGTACGTCGTGGCCTCCCATCCCGCGACCCATCGTGTCCCAACCACAGTTTACTCACCAACGAAAGTTATGTCAGACAAGTATTACGGGCAGTTGAAAAATAGTGACGTCACGCAGAAGCTTCAGCCAATAGCGTAACTCGTTTCAAACGCACATCACTTAGACTGCTCGGTTTGCTGTTTGGAAAGGCGGTGTGCGGACGACTGGAGGAGTGAGCATCTTCAAACTTTTTCATTACGGAAGAGATAAATATGCAATACAATAAAACATCCAATCTATGTCAAGTTATGCTACTTCAGGTTCTGTATTATTGATAAAATTTGTGGAATCGAGTTTGATTTGGATATTCCTTAGGTCTGATTCCTTAGGTCTTTAGTAAGTGAGCTGTGGCTCTCTTTGTTCACTGCAGAGTAGTGACATAAAACTGACATAGCTCTCTTTAGTATGTGAACTGCGGTCCCAACTGCGTGTACTGGATGTGGCATACGAATTACATAGAAAATAATAATTATCAGGGGACTCTAGACTGGGCCACAGTCTGTACCGCGAGCATGTAATTACCTCCGCCAAGGAGGTTATGTTTATGTCGTTTTTGTCCGTCTTCATTTTTGTTTCTCTTTGTGTCTTTCTGTTTGTGCGTCTGTTTATCTGTCACCAAGATTACTGAAAAAGTATTGAACCGATTTTACTAATTTTACAGTGATTGTTAGGCATGTTAACAGCAACAGCGGATTAACTTTCGGTGAAACTCCGTTCATCTGTCTGTTTGTTTGTCTGTCTGCCTTTTTTTACGGAATTAACTCGAAAAGCAATAAACGGATTTTCATGAAATCTATATGAGGTGTTAGGTATAATACGAAGAGTAAATAATCAATTTTTTAAAATGATCTGCTTCTTCGTTCGTCACTGTTTGTAATTTTATGCTTGTTAGCAAAATAACTCAATTTTGGTGATGATCGGTTTGTCCGTTTGTGTGTTTGATGTATGTTTGTCATAATGTTTGTTGGCACCATTTGTAAAGAAGTTACTAACGGATCTTCATGAAAATTACAGGAATTCTTGATACATTGGAAAAGCATAAATGGTTAGATTTTGGTGTTGATACGACGAAAATCTTGGTTTCAGAACCAATTTCAATTTTCCGTTACCGTTGCCTTTCTTGGCGGAGGTATGCGCTCTCAGAGTGTTCTCTTGTTCTTAGTTCGTTAAATTTGAATTTAATGAAAGAAAATGCATTTAATGACTAATTCAAAGCTGTGAAGGACAGAAACACAGACAAGATGACAATATTAGATCATTGCGGATACTTCGCGGGCTGCAACGACTTCACGGTTGAAGCCGAGTGCCCACGTACGACGTTAGTCGGTCCTATAAGAATAGAACCAACTCTACTTATTCAATTACGATGCAGCGGTAGGGATTCGTATCGCGCAGAATTTAACTGCCCAAGAATGCTACTAAAATGGCAAAATGTGCTACACTTTCACGCTCTAACAAGTGCCAACATATGTTTTCTTCTATGTCTCTCAATTTCGAGCGAGTTTAAATTCCCTGAGATTCATAGTTAGGAATTATAGCATGATATTCATAGACATCATGCAGTGGCCACTCACGGTCAGTGCAACGTAATCGAATTGATCGAGTTGGCTCTGTCAAGGAGGTTTAATAAAAGGAGGTAGCAACGGCTATGGAGATTAGGGCCTAACTTTCCGGTACGGCGGATCGTTGATTGGTTGTACGAATGTATGAGAGCCTGTAATTGGTAGAAACCATGGCTGAACAACGTTAACAGGTTAACTCATGCGCAGGTAGCGTGTTAAGCCCCGCCCATCCCTGTGACGTCAGGTTTAGAGATCGATAACAAACAGTGTTAATTAGTTCATACCTGTTACTTGCTTAATGGCTACGGTGAGCGTGGCCTTCCAAGAAGAAAAAAGAAGGGTTATCATTTCTACAAGATCATAGCTGTTAACTGTGCGATGCAAAAATCAGTTTGCTAGAAAATAGGGCGATAAAAATGTCAAACGAAAAGGTTGACAGACGAAGAAATCAATTACAACAACATAGCTACGGCTTCCTAAGTACTGATATGGCTCATTTTGTAATCATCATATACCATTTTACATACTAGCACACTCCGCCATGAAAAATTACCGCGGAAGAATATGGCTTACAGGAAAAAACCTGCAGTTGCATACGTACTATCGGTGGAGTATTAAACGCTCTAGAAGTAATAGTAAGGTCAAAGTTATCAACTTTACTCGTGAAATTTGTATTTTAAAGAGATTTTCTGGTCAATATATAGCGAATGGTCAAACGGAGGAGTGTGTTTTTCACTAGTTCAAGCTTCATATATCAGTCGTTCACAAGCAGTATTTCATGTAAATGAACAGTTTCCCCGTCGACATAGCATTTTCTTTCGAGTTTTCTGAGAAAACAATTATTAGGGCAAGTTGACTAGATATGCATTCAAAGCTCAACAAGAAAACTTTTGTTACAAGTGTTATTACTTCTATAAGAGAAATGAGCGTTGTCTGTGGTTACATAGAAAAATTTGGAGAAAAAACTGAATTAAGCATAATTACTAAGTAGTAGTTTTTCATTTTGCTGGGGCAAAAAATGTTTGAAGCACACTAGACGATACTGGTGAGAGCGAAAACTTAGTATGCTATACTGCTGCCAAAACCCACTTTTTTCGCTCCTCCGAAGCTTAGGCAAGACGAAGAAGGTTCACGAAGTTCTTTTTTCGGGTTCAAAAAAGTCATACATCAATTATCAGCCCATGGTAGCGGGAATAATGGTGTAAGTGAATTTTGAATACTGTTGATACTTGTGCAACACCGACGTTCTTCGCTCCACCTGACGTCATACGAGGAGATGCGCAGAACCGTCTCAAAAATTGGTCAAGCGATGAGTTAACCTGATACGTAGTTCAGCCATCGACAGAAACCGATGGCTGGGAGCTTGTGATTGGTGGGTAGGAAACAGCTATGGAAGCACAAAAAAATGGCCTGTACCGCGAAATGTGGCTGTGCTCCCTCCGTCTCGTAAACCGCTTTCGACTCTAAGGTGATAGCGCCGACCAAAGTCGCATGCCAGCACCCGGTTTAGCATTCCAGCAAGTACGAAGCGTACCCAGGAATGTACGAAGCGTACAGTCGCTGAGCATTATATACAGGGGATAACAACTAGTGTGTAAACCGGTATTACTGGGAAAATAAATTGATATTTTCCATCTCCATTCTATGTAGCTTGTCAATAATTTCACCTAAAAATATTTCAACTCCAAGCAAGCACCTTTCTCATGCTGAGTAGGTATGCAACAAAAATCGTGGCAAGATTGGCATGTCGGCAATCTTGTTCCATCGTAGCATAAAAAAAGACTCCCGTCTGCATAAGCCTTAGTATGAACACCATACTCATTTTACAAGAATCAAACAATTAAGGGTGAGTTAAAGCAACTACTGTAGTACCTGAGAATATAATATGCCTTTAGCAGTCTTATTTTTCTAGTGTATACCTCCATAACTACCCAGACACATTTAATATCTTATCGGCGTTTTGTGTTGCGTATTTCTCAAAACTACACGAGCTGATTCATGAAAAATTAAATATTAAAAAAATTAGATTGGCATTTCCTTTATTACTACTTATTAGCAAAGATTCTTCGCATACTTTATGCATAATATGATGTAATAATTACTAATATTATCAATATTATTACGATATAGCTTTTTCACAACCACTGGTGCTCAATAAGACGTATTAAAAGTATGTAGGTATGTCTCTGTCTTCATAATAGAGCTTCGTTAATAATTAATTGAAACGTTGTAGGATTGTAGATGTATAATTTAAAGTATGGTAGCACCCATAATCATGAATGCTATATTTTAAATTCGGTGAACTTTCTTATTACTCTCGAACAAATTGAGAGAGGTGATAATGTTTTCGTTGAAGATTTAAGTACATTTGTATAAATAAATATATTGAAGGAAACGGATAGAAGCACAATTAGAAATTTGGTTACCCACGACGCGTTTCACCGTACCTCGGCTCATCAGGTGGGAGGGTTGAAGATGGTCGAATCTGAAGACGTTAAGATTTTCTGAAATTTAGCCAGGTTGTCACAGAAAGATATAGCTGTGATACCAAGTTCTCCAAAGCTATAAAAATAATTTTCAAGTAAGCGGATGTTTTTTAATTTTGAAACATTGTCCGCTGCAGTGACTCCAACTACAGCAGGCAGGCAGGAACCTCCTGCACAAGGGCTTCAAAGGTGGCACATCTGCGCGGTAGATGGCGAAAATTTAGCAAACAACGATGATTAAATTTTGACGGGAGCATCCAGCAGCTTGAAGCGATGGAAGGCCTCTTGAGATGTTAAAAGCTCTCCGAAATGCAGCATACCAATTAAACATTTACAGTCCTCCGCCAGCTGCGTTATGTAATATACTTGTCACGGCTTCTGATGTAGATTATTGTCTTTAACATCTCAAGAGGCTTTCCATCGCTTCAAGCTAGTGGATGCTCCCGTCAAAATTTAATCATCGTTGATTGTTGTATTTTCGCCATCTACCGCGCAGATGTTTCACCTTTGAAGCCCTTGTGCAGGAGGTTCCTGCCACCCCGGTGCATCTACGTGCTGTAGTTGGAGTCACTGCAGCGGACAATATTTCAACATTGAAAAACATTTACTTATTTGAAAATTATTTTTATAGCTTTGGATAACTCGGTATCACAGCTACATCTTTCTGAGACAACCTGGCTAAATTTCAGAAAATCTTAACGTCTTCAGATTCGACCATCTTCAACCCTCCCACCTGATGAGCCGAGGTACGGCGAAACGCGTCGTGGGTAACAAAATTTCTAATTGTGCTTCTGTTCGTTTCCTTGAATATTTGATATAATGCCACCTCAAGACAATTTATATATATATATATATATATATTTGTATATTTGTCTGTCCACCCTTAAGTGGTCGAAGGAGTTGAGCAATTTTCATGATTTTTTTCGTAGGGAGTTTGGTGGGTTGACCTAGATGTGACCCATGCCATGAAACTAGTCCTAGCTGGCCATAATAAAATGACGGCGTTGAATTTGCCCCAACCGAGGGTGATGGTCACGCCACGAGGCGTTCTACTTGTATCTATGTGTATATTAGTCTGTGCACCCAATAAGGGGTCAAAGGAGTTGGGCAATATTATAATTTTTTTGCAGGGAGTCTAGTGGGTTGCCCTCGATGCGATCCATACCAAAAAACTGGGAATAGCTGTCCGTAAAAAATGACGGAGATGAAATTTACTCTCCACCCAAAAACAGGTAGAAGGAGTTGAGCTACGCTCATAATCTTTTTGCAGGGAGTCCGATGGGATGTCCTCAATGTCACCCGTGCAGAATAAGAAAAAAATAGAATTAGCTGGCCGTAAAAAATGATGGCAATGAAATTTGCTCTCTACCCAAAAACAGGTAGAAGGAGTTGAGCTATTTTCATTATTTTGGGGGGGATTCTAGCGGGCTGTACTCGAGGTGACCCCTGCTAGACAACTAGGATTAGCTGGCCATAGGAATGACGGCGATGGAATATGCTCCCACAGCTGGTCATGGTATTACGCCACGAGGCGTTCTAGTTATTGGTAGCTATGAATCACAGCTAGTCCCATGTCCGGTATCACCGGTTAAGAAACTTTGGGCTCGGGTCCCGAAGACGCCTCGACCAATCCGGTTGCCTTATCGTCAGTCAAAATTATTAGGTTTTCTTTTGTGCATATGATTCCACAGCCCAAAAAGTCCTCGTACAGTTGCCAGCCAGCCTACCAGTTGCCGTATTGCTAGATATTTTTCCAGAGCACTTCCTTAAATTTGGCTAGAGTCCTCAAAATTCCCCAGTTATCATTTCTCACCCTAATAGGCCCCGAACTCCTCCCCACAGAGTTTTGGGTTGCCGGACGCTGTTTGAACAAATGTTGCCATGAAAATCTTCGCAAATGCCTGCTCTCCGCAGTGCCATTTTTCTCGCTTTTTCGGTGACAGCCATGTTGGTGTTCGAGCGAAAATCTGCAGCCGTCTTTTCGAAACAAAGCCTAGCGCAAACACGCACTTGGGCTGGTAATTAAACCAGGCGGAAAGGAACTCGAGACTTACGGCACTTGAGTTTAAGATGTGAGGCAATTTGGATTCTACTGCATTTTAAGCAGCGCCTCCAGAATTCTTGTTTTCTAATTATTATTGCAAAGTGCGGTGTATCGGGCATATAACTCCGTCGAAACCTGAAATCTGCATGTGCAGTGCAGTGGATAATATAATAATTTTCAAAAGGTAGAATTATTGTCTTTGTTTTCCGCCAAGTAGGCATAGTGTCTCAAAAGTATTTGTCAAAGAGCTTCCAGTGGGACGAATTCAGGGAAAGAGGATGTAAAACTATATAAGAAAGATTGTCTGTTATTATTTTTTTTCTTATTTTTTCTGATTACGGCTTCAAATTGATCAACTGGAATATGTGCATAAGAATCTCTTTGTTTTATTTTATTTTTTGTACCTTCCGCTCTGTACTTGGCGGTGGCAACATGTGTTTATTAGCTGACCATATATGTTCGTATTGTTTGAGAAAAAAAAGCTTCTGTTGTTCTGAAGCTTCCGTTTTGGCCGTGAATTTAATAAGGGATATATATATATATTGGTGCTACTCTCGGCTAAGATCTACGCCTTATAAGTAAGTTATTTTAGCGTTAGTCACGGTAGATTAGCTTAATGTATTTTATCTCAGGTTACGCTAAAAAGATTTAGAGGATTAAGTGAGTTTAAATTTACCAGAGTTAATTTATATAGAAGTACGTAAGTTTTTTTTTTTGCTGAGGTTTAGTTGGCTTGGGCTAGGTTAAGACATACTGTGCATTTGTCAGTCATATAATACAGAATCCAAAGATCTAAAGTGACGGCGAATAATCTTAGATGCAGCAGGTCTATGCACCAAAAATTCGCTAAGCTGATAATCTTCACCCGAGGAAACAGGACGGCGAGTCTAAATTTATAGTCTGTAAGGAGGACCGTCTGCGACGGCCGTCAGGTACAGCGAAAAGATAAGGCTGAAGTACGAGTGTCTCCTTGGGAAAGTCGGGTGAGACTG
Organism: Parhyale hawaiensis; assembly: GCA_001587735.2. Lineage (NCBI taxonomy): Eukaryota > Metazoa > Arthropoda > Malacostraca > Amphipoda > Hyalidae > Parhyale > Parhyale hawaiensis. The sequence continues at coordinate 620,294 of LQNS02277221.1, read as the reverse complement.
CGCTGAAATTCATGCCGCCTTCAGAGGGTTTTTTTTTTTTTTGCCCAGAGTGCGCAAACTGCGACCCGAGACATGAAAATTTAAGAAAGTAAACTTCTTTCGCCTCAGGAGATTTGTGTTAAAAGAGCATATACCTCCCTGTTGTGAATGCATGGTGAAAAATATGGGAATTGGAGATCGTTCATTTCCAGTATCGGGAGGAATAGTGCTATCAGGAGCTCATGGTGCTCCTTTGTTGCTCTCAGGGTAATGCAATAATGCAGCTCTGATTTTGTGACCGTGGCTTGTTCTTAAATCCCTTAAAGTCTGTATTAATTACCTCTGACGAGGAGGCTATGTTTTTATCGGAATTTATTTGCCTGCCTCTTTGCTTGTCTGACACCAAGATAATTCAAAAATTTATTGACAGATCTTCATAAAATTCACATGGACTTTTAGGTATAATAATAGAAAGAGACGAATACCTATTGTTGAAGATCTGTACAACCGTTCATTTGTATACCTTCTTTTTCTAGGCAACATAACTCGAAAGTTTCAAACTGATCTCCAAGCAGTTTGCAGAAACTGATAAATATGTTAAGAGAAAGAAATAACCACATTTTAGTAATGATATAACTGTTCGTTTATGTGCTTGTCTTTGGACTTTCTTTTGTTTGTCAGAACATAACTCAAAGAGTTATGGACGGAGTTCCAGAAATTTACCGGATCTCTTAGAAATAACACGAGGAACAGTTGATCAAATTTTGGTGATGATAGAAAAGAAGTTCTGGATTCAGGACCTATTTCACTTTTTTTTTTATTTTAGTTTTGCTTGGCGGAAATGTGCGCTCTCACAGGGTGCATATTTGGTTTTAAATTATTATTTTCGCATTCAACGCACTATCTCACTAATAAGTACCTCTGGATGTATAAGATAAGTAGATGTCTCTCGTGTTAATTTCCTGGTTTTATCACAGCTCTTTATATACTGTATATAAGAAAAGCTGCTGCTACCACGACCGCCTTTAGCCTGGCTACAACCTCTTTGTCAATATGACTTTTGCGACATGCATATTTTTAGCTCGTAAAAAACCTCCTTCGGTACCTTGAAGGTTTCAATCGATTTCCTAGTGACGTTTCTTACACCACCTCACACGTGTCTGGTAAGACGACGGTGCGTGGGTTGCTTCTGGTGGGTTGTAGCTCGTGAACAAAGAGTGAGCCAGCAGTGAATTGTCCCCAGATTGCATGTAACAGCTGGGGTTATTTTACATTCCATTTAAATGAGAATCCAGTAAATTATGAAATTTTGCAACTTCAATTTTAGTGGCGTTTCAAATACGCTGTACGCTTTCCGTAGAGTGAAGCTATTAAATATTTTGTTGCCACGGCTTTACTGCCATTTCTACTGTACTTGGAATGCGTCTATCGTAAGTCCTTCCACTCCATTTTCAATGTCTGACGACAATCCGTTCATTCACAGTCATTAATGAACCGTTCCAGATTTTTTTCCAAACTTATATCAATGTACAATGTTCGAATTTTCGTTATATTGAACACAATTGGAGAGAGCCCAGTCGTTTGTGGCAGTCATAGTCTTACATGGTTCAAAATTCGGCAGCGAACGAACCTTGCATAGCTTCAAGTTGTTCTAGTTTTTTCTTGTATTCAGCATCCAAAGTGGAGAACAGTACTCTATGCACGGCGGTATTAATCATTTCCACAGAGTGAGCATCACCTCTACTTCATGTGACGAGCAAGTTTGCAGCACCCTTTTCTTTCGCACAGCGACAGCTGCATGTTGTACATATAGAGGTAATATTATCTTGCTTCTCTCACTCCGATGTCCCTTAAAACTGTCTTGCTATTAATTTCCTGCCCATCACTAGTGGAAGATGTGAACTCAATGAGAATTGATTTTTTTTCGAATTTAACCTACTCTTATTTCGTTTCAATGAAAGTTATTTTTCTTTACCGACCATTTGCAGTCACTTTTAGTTAGAAATCATTAACCGGTTTGGTGATTGTGTTCAACAGCCCTAGGATTGGTGTGACAAATTAATTTTGCTTGTTTTAACTCATGAACAATGAATGTCTTAACTCGGTTATTCTCTGTTATTGGGCCAGTGCACTCGAAAACCATACGTTGCCGTGCGTGGCAATTCGTCCAAAAATATTGTTCCAGAAACACTAGCTGACTGAACGAATTCAGAAGAATGGGTATAGACCAATTTTGTTCTAGACTAAGAAGTTTCCTGCAATTTGCACTGCAGTTTTTCCCTGTCAGCTTTCACCACTTATGAGTGTAATGCCTTCGTTGCCTCGCCACTGGGTTGCGAGTTAGAAGGGGCTGTAGCCCGAGGGCTGTGTATCTCTGTATGTGCCAGCTGCACTGTTTTCAATATACATCTACTAGATGGCCAAGCCGTCCAAAAATGACCGCAATAATTTTGTGATTAAGCTCTTTAATGCTCCGGTTCCCAGAATTTATACGTTTTGCTGTAAAATAGGTCTCATATCGGCACTCCGGCAGGCGTGTTCTTCCATTAACGAAACACAGGTTGTAGCTATTGATCAAACGTTGAGTATCGGTAAGAAAATATAGTTCAATCAAACGAAATCACGGGATATGCTCAGGGCTTACCGTAAGATAACCTGGATACCAACTAACCCAGTAAAACTTAGCGAGTGCAATTTGGCCACAATGTAAATTGAACATAAAAAGGCGTCTGTTCAGTGTGAAGTTTTGGCTGCTACGAAAAGCTTCAGCTAAAGACAGCATAAGCGTAATGGGCTATGCCCGAAAAGAATGAAAACTTCAACAAAAGTACCTCCTTTCATCTACCGAGCTCAGAAGAAAAATCGTAGACATCATTTCAAAAAGTACCGAGCTAGTTTTGAGAGTGAAGCGAGCTTCAGAAAATGCAGAATGTCCACGCTTCTTTTAACCATATAATTCAGGGTTACTCCAAGGGAAGAAATTTAATAGTATCAGTTGATGAATTTTCTCCTATTTAAATCCTTAACAGCGTGACGGAGAGACGGACCAACTAAAGAGCGAGCAAGATCGGACAGTCTAAGAACTGTGTATTATTATTTAACTAGAGGGCCCAGGAGTCAAAAATGAAGGCAAAAACTTTGCGATTGAGATGTTTTATTGTTCCGGTTCCCAGTATAGGTTTTGCTGCATTACAGGTCTCATTCCGGCCCTGCATGCCTGATCTTCCATTAGTGAAACGCAAGCTGCACAACCATGAGTTTTGCGATAGCAAAATATCCCCCGTGCAAGATTATTATTATTATTATTAAATCACACCAGACTCCGCTGCGTCCTTGCCTCTTTGAGGTACTCCAATTGTTTGGGGGTGCGTTGGTCGGGTCGCCCACCTCTTTTGTTTTCTTTAAAAAAAAGAAGATCCGAAATCACAGAATAGCTCTGTGTACAGATTGTTTAAAGCCGCCAATACCAGTGAATATCAGCTTGGAGTTGATCAAGCGTTAAGCTGCACTAAGAAACTATAGTTCAGTCAAAAGAATTCACTGGAAATGCCCAGGGCTCACCGTATTGTGGATACCAACTGATTGTTGAACCTCCAGCGTCGAAATTTGGCTGCGATCAAGGAGCTTCTAATGGGAGGAGCAAGCCCAAGCATTCTCTGGGCGAGTAAACACATGGTTTTGTCACGTGATCGAAGCTGGCTTTTGGAGTCCTTGAAGTGGCTGAAGTGGCAGTGGTCAGCACATGTAATTAAGGAAGATACAGACAAGCAGTTATTCAATATTTTTGCAAAGACAATCGTATAAGAAGATTTAGTCACTGCTCTGAAGAGGTCAAGCGTCAGTTGTTTCGTAGCTATTGTTACCCTATGTACTGTAACTCGCTTAGGTCGAACCAAGGAGCTTTTATAGAGAAGGAGGGAGCCAGTAGCCATGCCCGTTGAAGCTCAAGAGTCTCTTATGGCTGTCAGCCAGTTGTTGTATGCACCAACCGCATATCAGTAAAGACTCTCTTATGGCTGCAGCCAGTCGCGTAATCACCAATCGCATATCAGTAACTCGATTCGTCTGCTGCTCCCCCGTGAAACTCACTGCTCTCCCGTCTGTTCCACCAATGAGCGTCTCACAGCCATAAGAGATCTGGTTGAGTCACTGGCAAGTCTGTAACTGTGCCACAAGGCTCCCTCCTTTTCTATTGAAGCTCCTTGGGTCGAACTTTAAACAGAAGACCATTGGGCGCCTACGTGTGGCTTATAATGATACTAGTGGACCCGTGCGTGAAGAATTCACGCAATAACCTATACGTTTGCCTAATGCCTCTAGGCTGGTGTGGAATCTCCTCTTCTCTCATTTGCTTCTTAATTTTCTTCTTTTCTTCATTGATCTTTTATCGTGCTGGCATCCTTAGGTCTTCTATATAGACAGGCAGAAGTAACATCTTGAGTAAAATACTCGAACAAACTTAAATAAAATAGCAGCTTATATACAATGTGATCGCTCCGTAGCAAAGATACCATTGATACCGGCTTCCCACCTCAAATATCTGTTTCATTCGAGGTGCTCAAATTTTGACCTATGAAGAGAAAACTGCTTGGTCAGAGGAAAACAGAAAGCTAGAAGAAATAATTGTCTACTGCCCGTGAAAACTTATGTTTCGTCAGTTTCGTTGACAATTGCATCAAAGTTGGAAGAATAGCTCATGCAACGAAATCATCTGTGGGAAGAAACTACGAATCAAGAAGCATGAAAGTACCAA
>LQNS02277221.1:598190-609575 GCA_001587735.2 Parhyale hawaiensis | reverse complement strand
AACAACAGTTGGGCTTCTTTTTAAGCTTAGCAAGCAATTGGACGACCTAGGCCTAAAGGCTCAACGTATGTTTCAAGGTATCCTATTAATCACTTTGCACTTTCTTTTCACAGCTACGAGGGTCGTTCCAAAAGTAATGCCTCCTATTTTTTTTAGTTCCACCTGAAGGGTTCTGAGAAATTGCAAATTGCATTGTTATGATGACGGAACTTATGCACTCTCGACCTGAGAGTTTTATCTCTCTGTTGCAGATATCGCCTGTGCGACACTCTAAAAAAGCAATCTCTGTCTACAACGGTGTGTCACAAGCAGAGATGCGTTTTTGAATTCCTCTATGCCGAAAAAAATGACTACCAACATTCACCGGCGCCTGGTGAACGCTTACGAAGCCGATGCAGTTGTAGTCAACACAGTTCGCAGATGGGTTCGTCGATTTCAGAGTGGCGATAGAGATGTGAGTGACAAAATGCGCTCCGGATTCCCATGCACAGTTACCACCTCAAAAAACAATGTGCGCCTCTATCAACTCATCCTCACCGATCGGCGGGTAACAATGAATGAAATGTGCGTAGGGTTGTGCGCGGGACTCAGGGTATTGGAAACAATGTCGTCATCCCTAGGATATTGCAAAGTGTGGGCTAGGTGGGTTCCACGAATACTCACGCAGGAAGCATCCATCCCGTTTGCAACACGACAACGCCAGGCCATACACAAGTTTGAAGCATACAGAATGTTTGACAAAATTCGTCTGGCCGGTGCTGTCTCACCCACCGTATAGTCCAACTTAGCATCGTCCGATATTCACTTGTTCGGACCTCTAAAGGACACATTACGTGGGTAGCATGTCGCTGACAATCACGCCGTAATAGTAGCCGTGAAAGAAATGGACCGCCTCGGCAGACGCTGACTTTCACGACCGAGGCATCAGGGCCCTCGCTCATCGCATTGAGAATGGTAGTGACTAAGAGAAAAATCAATTCTGGAGGACAACAGGTCACTCGTTTTAATGATGCCACTTCCATCTTCGTAACTGCAACTTTTTGAGTTATAAAATAGGAGGCATTGCTTTGGAAAGACCATTGTAGAATGTTATTCTGCTACTGACTTCCTTCGTCCATCCATCTATCCTTCCATTTACTCTTTTGCGCGCTGTTGCTGCAGTATTGGGGAAAATAGGGTGACACTGGCAGGGTCTCGGGAGGGAAGAGCAGCAGTCAGCCATTAGCTGCTTTTGCCACCAGGTCATAGACGTGCTGTGTGAGTTAGAATATGATATCACTTCAGATATAAATTATGAAGTATGACATTTCCATTATGTGGAATTTTCAAAGGTTTCTGCTAGTTTATTAGTGTCGACCTCAAATGACATGGTGAAGACCGAGGGCTCGTTCGAGAGGCGCGACTTGATCTAAAAGCCAATCTTAATCATCCAAACCTCAGACGATAGCGTTGGCTTTTCTAATTTGAATCGTGTTAGGGCATATCTGCACGTGAGTCTTTCAACGTATTTCCTCGTCCGAATGTGCTACGGTGCCGTAGAAGCAGCAGAAAAGTATACTGTTTTCCGAGTTTTATTTCACTTCAAATTTAAAAAAAATATCCGTAACTTGCCTGGAGAAGAAACCGAACTGACGGCGAACATTTTAATAAATTGGGTGGCTTACACAAAGTTGTGTTGACAACGGAGCTACAAAGCATTCGGACGAGTGGATGAGTGAAACGTTGAAAAGATTACCGTTTGTATAGGCCTAATCAGATTTTAGAAGCTATCCAAGTGCGCTCGAGAAAACTGAACATTCCACTTTAGGGAGCAGATTGGGCTTCCGGCCGTCTCTATGTGTAACCGAATCAAAGTTATTGTAATTGCCTTAAATAGAGTTCAACGGGAGGAAGCCAAATCACCTGCTTCGAAAGAGTGGGCTTGGCTCGTCTCCGATGATCCACTCTGGCGAGTCCCAAATATTCATACAATAATTAATGTTACAAATTTGAACTTCGCTGCGGCGTTGAACAAAACGCGAAAGCACCGTGCAAAACCAGAACCCGAAACAATTGTTTCGCATGACGCGAAACCATTGTTGGACAGCCTTCACACCTGACTACATTCGGCCGACAGAAGGTTAAAACGCTTCAGCGGTTTTGATATACTGTCATTCCGCCGACTTTTAGCAGCTACAAGCCATATACTCTTGCTTGTTTTTGAGAATTTTCTATCATTGATATCACTCACTAGAAGAAGTAACTACTCTTAGCCACATTACCGAGGGTCACTACCCAAATCTCAGCAGCATGTTGTTGGTTCGGATATTGAAATGCCGCGATACAAATATACTTACCAAGCTCTGCAAGCTTACGTCATCTTCAACAATGTAAACACTTCTCCATTATAAAGCTCTAGCTTGCAAGCGCATTGCCTGTTACATGAGAAAATCATGATTACCATAAAACAAAGAAAAGAAGTATTATCGCGAATTCTTCGCCATCGTTTTTGATGGCCAGGTACTGAAATTTTATGGCTAAACTCTTATTGTTCATTTTTTTTTTGCCTTAAAAGGGAAAGCCTGACCTATCTAAGAGGCACGAAGAGACTGATGAGTGGGAATCTTCAACGATGGACGTGCAGCCCCCTTCATATTTTCTAAAAATAATAGTCATGCATAGGTCTACTTGTAGTGATGCCTCCAGGTGCCATCTCGGAAAACTCAGAAAAAAAATGTAAGCAGTTTGATTTCAGCAGTAGATGTTGCTAATTAAAAATGGCTTTCAATTTCCGTTTTCACGTAGAAAATTATGTAACATAGGTTAAACTACTTAAGTTGGTAATAATTCTTTCCAGGATTAGAAAAGTATAGATGGAAATGGATTCATATATGAAACAATCTTTGTCAGCATTGTCGACTTTAGCTTCACGTCCTCAGCATCGCAAAATGCAGTTCACTGGTATCAAAATTATCGTCTATGGTGATGATTCCTATTGCAAACACAAAGAAATCTCAATCATGGTAAATTTACACTTACCTCTAAAGGGGTAACTCCTGACAGGAATCTGATTGCATTTCCCTTTTAAAAAGTATATATAAACTGACAGTGACTGAGATATCTCTGTGAGTATTTTTAAGATATAATCTGAATCTTTTTCAGGGTAAAAATACCTTAATTAAATGTTTCTTTAGGACAAGAAAAATATTTTGGTGCATTCAACGATGAAATTTTCACCTACCAGCACTTAAGCTCCTTGCCGCCAGCGCTTTAGCTCTTCTGGCAGCTTCAGTGCCCCAAGACCATGCTGGAAGGAATTCACCTATTTAAGCGCCAAATAAGCAATGGTCGGGTTATAATTTTAGCCAAGAACTGCAAATACAGTTGAGGAGCACCCTCGGCGTAAATGGAATTCGGGAAATGACACGAAAACCAAGAAAAAAAGTCGATGCTGAGGTCTTTTTAAAGGTGATACACAGCTGGGACCTGGTCTCCCCCAGCTCTCAAGAAATATCTGCCGTTCAAAGATTTGCGGTAAAAATTGCGTTATGTGCGAGACTAACGAAGCTTTCGGCGGACAAACACTTCAAAGCTGCAGGGAAGACAGCTCTTCAAATAACTCCGTTAAATATTTCGTTAAGATAATCGTTGACGGGGAAAATCTTAGAGCGAAAGCCGTTGCAGCGTCACTGAGGATAATCCCTTTGGCAAGTTCCCCAGGAAGGAGTCTCTCAATACATAAAAGCCATACTGCGTTTTCTAGTTTTGAGGTAAAAATGTTTGAGGGTTAGGAAGGCCCGAGACTGTGGCAATGTAAGTCCCTCGCTTTTGTCTCACTTGCACGTCGCACGTTGCTTTTCCGAACAACTTTTTGCGTATTCAGGAATTTTTTAGGGTCGAAACAATGAGTTCGTGAAGTTTTCTAGACTGGCGTTCTCTTGGTCTGGAGGTGGGCTTCTAGCGCACATTCACCCCTTGTGCCCACACACGTGGCCGAAAATGCCATTTTTAGTTCAGTATTTATCCAGCTCTGAATTACTACCTCCGTGATAAAACAATGCTTTCAAAGTTTTTGACGATGCTCTAGTGGCAGTGTAACGCATTTTGGAAAGCTGTGGTCTCGACCAGCGTTCCTCTAACTACGGCCCGACGAGTAAATTCATTGGGCGTAGAACGACCTAGCGAACCAAGTACATTAACATGCGTTTTGATAATACGAATGGAAAATCAGTCGTGGTCATACAAGCATTGCAATAATTGAACAGAAGGATAATGTGGACCACGTTCTTCGTTACTCCAGAAATCCGGCCCGCTGCGAAAGACGTTTAGTTATCCATGTCGGTTAGACAATTGAAAGAGTACTTGCAATGCACGTATATTTGGCTGCACCTTTCCAAAGATAAAGTAGTAGTATTCGCATTGTGGTATCTACGATAGTATTTATTAATTTCCCAAGATGATGCAAAACTTAGTGCTAAGTCTAAAATTAGAATTATGATAAAGGCAAGGTACATGTACTGTATTGGATTGTCTGTTTTTCGTTTGTCTAATTATTTGATTGCCTATTTTCTATCACGCTGTAAGGAAACGGATAAAATTAAGTTGGGGTGGAGATTGTGGCCATCCTCTCACGTTTTGCTGAACATCAATAAGGAAAAATTAGACCAGGTTGCCGGTGATGACTAAGGAAAGGAAGCCTCAAACTTGACTGCACTGATTGCATTGCCATTACGGAAATCCAAGCAATGAACTAACATACTGTTTATTGCTGTTCTTAACACTCTCACGGATCCTAATTTTAGTTTATTTCTTCTCACATCAGCATTTTATTACTTCTGAACTTCCATTGCGCAAGTGGAGTAGATGATGCACAAAGTGCTAACATATTGTTCAGACCCCATTAGAATTATGAAAATGATCAAGGAATAGGAGGGTTCTGTTGCAGTGACTGTATTTGTCTATAACTGGATTCTTTCCGCTGAAGAAACAGGTGTTTAATGTAGAGAAATAAATGTCGGCTGAAGTAATGTTACTGCATAGTAATCACACGCAACCTATTTTATGTAATCAGTGATGCTTGACTGTGCCACAAAAAGGATCAAATTTTTCAGGGAAGGAAGAAAGGACTGTACTTCTCAAGAAAAAAATGATGCCGAGGGTCTGCATCTCGTGTCACCAATTGATTTGTCATTTGTTCCGTATCTTTCATAAGCAAATTAGTAACAAAAGCTTGTTCAATGAAGAAAAGCATCACATTACAAACTCTTCACCGTCGTTATTTGATGGCCGAGTACTTTAGTGAACTAATAATGTAGCATGACTATAGCATCCACTGAACTCTTGACCCCAACTTCTTACTTGATCTACGATTATTTTAAAGCGGGTTCCAGTCTATCAGCCCGAGTTTCAGATAAATTTGCTCAATCGCAGACGTCCTACTGTATGTTGCAGTGCAGCCAATGGATTTGGAGGACAAAGTACACAAATAAAGTAAACCTCCTGTAAACCATGTCTATTACTGTGCAAATATTGGGGTGACCGCTCATTCTTAGTCAGCCCCATATTGGTCGAGGCGAATGAGATAAAGACTCTCAATGCGATTGCATTTTGGAAGATCCCTCTGCAAGCATTTTTGCTTTAGCATAAAGTGTTCATAAAATATCCTAAATCGGCATAAAATAGATTTTGCTTCTTCAAGTAGAGTTATGGATGTTGTTCAGTTCCCAGTCAGAAAATATGGTATGCAACAACGATGATTATGGTCGAGATCTTTGGTTGCTTGTTATGGAAATATCCTCTATATTCAATCATTTATGGGGTGCATTATGGTAGAGATATGTCACAAACCTCGACCATTGCCAACTATGATACCCAGCAATACATATTCAATTTCAACCATTAAGGTTTTGGCTGCATAATCATGATCTACCATAGAGAACCGGAAGAAACACCATTCACGACCAAAATCAACTGTGTTCAGCGAATGATACAATTTTATTCTACCAAGATTAACTTTTTAAATTGGTAACATATTATGCCCTGGGTGCCTGCTTTGTTTGCTGAGGATTAGTTGTTTATACAAAAAAAAAAAAAAATAGTTGATACATGCGTTTTAGGCCTGCAGCTCAGAAAGGTCAAAGTTTCTAAACATCAGAACGATGCTAGAGCAGGAGCTTGAACCAGCCTGTGCAGCTAGAGGAATGTATACCGGGTGTTTTTTAGGCCGACGAATTTCAACCAAAAAACTATAAATCGATTTTTATGAATGATAAACGGCCTAAAACTCCTTTGTTTTCGAGTTATAATAACTTAAAGAAATTTAAGCTTTAAGTAGGATACTACGTGCGTGCCAATGTTAGCACTAGCTTTGATAGTTCAGCACGTTTCTGCCCCACAAAAGCAGTTTACAATATTTTTACAATAAAAACAGCAAATATTTCATGGTTAGCAATATATATCTGCAGTTTCAAACTTAGCATTTAACATAATCACACTACTGTATGGCGGACACTGCGTCGTCAAGAGTTTACGTCCGTGTCGTTCAAAAAAAAAAAAAATGCAAGGGTTGCTGCCACCAGATTTTAGACCTTGTGTACAAATTTCAGAGTGGCTCATGGAACGGAGAACAATGGACCCCAACTTCTCCAAGCTGATTCTTTTCCACAGATGAAGCGCAGTTTACTTGCGAAGGGGTTTTCAACATTCACAATAATCATCATTGGGCTCAAGCCTAATAATCCTCATGTCATTCGCCCAAATAATCGTCAACATGGATACAGTGTAAATGCGTGAGCAGGAATGTGGTCGGAAAATGTGCTGAGCGATCAAATTTAGCTCTAGCATTGGCGCGCATTTAGTATCATACCTAAAGCTTTAAATTTCTGTAAGTCATTATAATTTGAAAACTAAGGAATTTTGGGCATTTTATCACTCATAAAAATCGATTTATTTTGAGTTTTTTTACCTATGGTTGAAATTTGTCGGCATAAAAAAAGAAACACCTGGTATACACAACTTCTTCAACTCTAAGCAGGAATAGGGCCAGCCGTGCTATACACAGTTCAGAGGAAGTCACAAATCGGTCGATGAATTTTGGCCGTACCCGTTGTCAGGGTACGTAAGGCTAAATATATCATAAAACTTGATATCTTTGTACATAATGCTAATGGGAATTTCTTGATAAACCTCTACAGATATAAACTGAGTGAACGTAAAAATATATGGCAATATTTGATCAAAGATTCCAATACTGTTTATCATGGGATACAACAAACAAATAATAAATATAGATAACTATGCTAAAGTGACAGATCGTTAATAAAATTTGGAAACAATAATTTATAAAAATAACGTCATGGTGGTTAGCGTCCATACATACCCAGTAATTTGTTGCAATTCATCGACAGGAAAGAAAAAAACTAAAAATGTGTACAATTTTTGCATTGTTATATGATTTTTTGGATGTTTCGCATTCAAACTTGTAGTCATACAGTACTATTTTGGTCGCTTATGTAGGGGCATTCTAGCCATATTATAAGCCATGGCAATCGATACATAGTCTTCCTCAAATAATATGAAAAATTCCTCTGAGGATCGTACGTACGGAAATCCGTTGATAACCTACCATGGTTATGGAAAGAAATTCACCCTAAATCGCTTAACTATGCACCACTAAGAATAACTATGGCCAGTTAATGATTCCTTAGCTGATTATAGTTGTTCTTAGTGGTATATCCTAATCTTCAAAGCTTTTTAAAACAAATGTCAATAAAGGATTTTTTAGCGCAATATTTATTGCATAAATTTGCTTGAACGGGTTTATTCACCAAAAATGTAGCGTTTATTATGAAATGACCTTTTAATGTTTCTAGCAAATTTCATTATATTAGTCATTCACTGGGAGAGCTAACAGTGTTTTATTCAAAAGAAGGTAACTTTCGAATGTGATTGTTCGTAACGAAGCAGCAGAAATAGACTTGATTGTCTTAAATATAATTTTATTCTTATAATTTTTTTTCTAGGTAACCGCAACATATAAAGAATAACATCACAGTACGTTTTCTTTAAAAATCATTTTACCATCCTTCGCGGAATCTCTAATTGATATAGTATAAAGGTACTTGAATTAAAAATGGGTGCTTGAATGAAGTAAACAGAACTACATTGCGCAATTCCAAAAATTATCAGCTTATGTAACTACCAAATGCAGCAACAAAACATTGTGCAAATTAAAAGATAACCAAATTGGAATATAGTACGAAAAGCTAATATGTTTTATATTCTTAATTTACATGGCACAGTTCGAGCTTCATGCGTCTATGCTCTACCATATATAGTCATCAAACATCCATGTACTACCATCGACCTCCGTCACCTGACAAATCTTAAACAACCTATAGTACCTCCACCAATATCTACCTAAATATCCTAAAATCAACGTTATGTTTTGGTCTACATATGTACCATATAGTTTCATCATCCATATTCGACCTTAATCACTCATGCACTACTATATTCTACTATAATCGCAACCATTGTTTCCAACTGGGTTGTTGACCCAAATTAAGTCTCAAATTGTTCATTCGGTCAAGACAAGCACAGCTTCTGTTTTTTGTTGAGAGACCAGCTATGCAATAAAACCAATTGTAATGCTTAGTGCACGTGTTGTAAGTGAAAGACAGATGAAACTGATTATGCTCGAGAAAAAAAAAACATAAATGTAAGATTTGGTCTAGCGAAACCTTGATGCTGTCATTGATGCAGAAAAACAAAGCATAAGTGAAATGTATGGTGAAAGCTCAGCAAGCGAACCGTGCGAGGAAATGATGAAGCAGAAGTACGAAGGCGTAAAAATAGCTACAGTTTGAAAATTGCTCCCGAACTTCAAATGCAAATCCTGCTTCTTGAAAGATGCCAATCTATCTGGGAGAGGAGTAGAGATGGGTGATAGTCCTTTGAAAGTGAACACAAAAAAAAAAAATCACAAATGGAGCTCTAAGAAAGTTATAAAAGTACACCAGACAATATAATGCAAGAACGAGAGAGACTCTTTAAAACCTCTACAATTGTTCTACATTGCCTACTTGCGAAGGTGAAGTATTGTACAGAATGAAGTTCAAATTCGTGTGCTGAATAATATTTTGCGATGCATTTTCTTCAGAGTATAAATTGTTTGAAAAGATTTTCCAACAATGTTGGACCCCGCCCGCGTTGATAATGGCACTTTTCTCAATATTAAAAGGAGAACCAAGAAACATATGTAAAACATGTTTGCTGAATAAGAGCAAACGCTTGGATTAAAATCAATCCCATCTTTAGTGCTGAAATAACAAGAGAAGTAATGAAACATAAATTGTAAAGAAATAAACATAGAAAACGAAAGCGTTATAAACTTCTCACCTACCTATATAGCCTGGGAACAGTTAATATGAAAGAGCGTACCTAAGTATTTATAGGGGCATATTAGAATGGCGGTTGTTAAGATTTGGTTTGTCCGTGTGAATAAAAATCGATTCTTATAACCTAAGATCTTGCACATCATTTGTACTTCCTATTACTGAAAAAATATCGCATTTTATGGGATGATTTTCATTAAAACTTTGACAACGCATGGCTGAATTTATGGGTGCGCTTAATAATTGCTGTCCGGTGCGATGCGAAATGCCCCGGGGTTGCGCTGTCCTCACGGATAGCTGTACGGAAGTACTACCCACGTACGACAGCTGGCAGCTATCACATATATACTTACAGTCAATACTAAAGCGAATGAAAGCATCCTTACTACTAAAAACTAAGCACAGCAATGCGATGGTCCGTGCTCTTTATAAACTGTATTTAGTTGGTATGAAGGAAAATTCTTTCGACTCTCCAATAAAAACAATGAAAAAGAAACTGACCTCATTAATATTAAGCATCTCTCATGCATTCAGATGCAAAGTGTTCGGTAATTGGGCACAAAAAGCGAATAACATTCTATTATTTGTATATACATGTAGTTTAAAATTGGTGATAGCATCTACCAAATGAACTTAGTTTTGCCAACCCAATACATTGATGTAGCCCGCTGTTGGTAATTTTGTGTCACGCTAAATAGTGGAAGCAAATGCATGGAGTATACAGTAGGCAAATATGTCCAAGAGTCGCGATCCGCTCTAGAGCAGCAGTACTTAAGACATAGTAATGTGAAAGAATAGCATCACTGAGTTAAATTCACACAAGTTCACAAAAAAGCTTTATTATAGAGGCTAGTACGGCAGTGCTTGGTTAGCAAAGTTAGAAAGAATACCCGAGGAAGAAATTAAATAACTTATCAATCATAACTTGTAAATGAAAAATTGTGATATGAAATTCCGTTTATTGTATTGTAAATTGCACCGAGCAAAGATTCTTATAATTATTACATTTTCTAGCATTAGAATTCGCACGTTGTTCTTCGGACGCTCTACTAACGAAAATTCCCTCAAATAAAGACTCCCAATAATTTATAGAAGGGGAAATGTCCGAAGTGAGTGACGAGTCAATAGTGTTCCATTTTCGTAGAGCAACGTAGTCACCACTGCTGAAGTGTACTACACTCAAGCTTCCATAATTGTTACACTTGAATACTCTTAATGGGTACAACCAGTTGAATTATGAAAATTTGGGACAATATGGTCCAAATGCAAGTCTTGCGTATTAAATAAAGAATGCATCAATGCATATTTTAGCTCTAAAACAAAGTGTGTATCGATGAATTTACTTGTTACATTACCAAGGCAGTTTTCTACGTCTGTCACTTAACGCTCTACCTCTCCGATGTCTATTATTTCTTTTACAAACTCCACCATTTGCTACATGGCATTATAGTCCTACCTCGGCAACAAGGTTGAGCGGATCGAATGAAAAGCCATTCTAGCCAATACCACTTTCTTGCTCAGTACGGCTACCCTTAACTGAAGTTCCCCCCACCCCCCAATAAAAAATGGGGTTTCATTTCATGCTCTGAAACCTGATGCTTACTTTCAAGCTGAACGTCAAAAGAAGGCTATCAAAACGTTTGTGGCTGAAGGTTCCTTGATATTTGAAGAATGAAAAAATAAAACATGAAAGTGATTCCCAAAATTTTTTTTAATCCAAACATAACAAAAAAAAATAATAATAATAATATCCTTTATTAGGTACACATATGGAATGGTACACAGGAGACAGCTGAATACCAAAGTTGCATTAGAAACTAAGATCAGTTAATTCTATCATTATTAACTACACTGCACTGCGGCCCATTGTTTGGTCCCTGCTCGGATAGAGTATGCGCTGCCATCGGCTATACATGTTAGATAGTTTGTGACCAGGCCCGTTACGGATCACCTTGAGTAAGGCGTTATCAGATTTTTCTATCCTGAGCTGGAGACTCAGCGCGCATTTTCT
>LQNS02277221.1:487786-500699 GCA_001587735.2 Parhyale hawaiensis | reverse complement strand
CCTTTATTAACTTTACAGGAACTATCATGAATGTCGAGGGGAAAAAATAATGAAATGTTCGTGATGATATGTCACTCTATTTATTGGTTCGATTGTCAGTCTTTGCCTAGTAGTATCGCGTTTCATGGCTGAAGTTTTCGTCCCCAAGTGCAGTTCTGGTAACCAATAGTGATATAAATGTGCATATGTCTTCTGAATGGAGCCTGTACTAGCGCAACAAAACGTGTGCACATACTAACAGTGTGACGACAGCCCCCTAGCTGCTGCATCAGATACTACATGTAGTATATGCCACACCAAAAGGATACGCGTATGATCATGTCTCATGCAAATAAATGCTCCTTTAAAGGCGATGAATTAGTTTCGTTCTGTGCATAAAATTAGCACTATTTATAAACAAATACACGATCTGTGTTACTTATGTATTTAAAACAAGCAGTAATTGCGTAACACACATTTCTATTAAAATGATCAAATAACACTAAATAACTGTTGCATTACCTCATCATGCGACGATGGTACTCTTCTACGATTTGATGCAACATGTCCACAACGTGTCATAAACCATTACAGTTTAAATGCAAAAAAATGGAAGTATTTGCTCTTTTCGAACTCCCAAAGTATCTGGAATGCAAGTGCATGGGTGCAATTTTTTAAAATTAAGCTGTACGCGCAAAAATTTACATGGAACGTAAATTGTGCTTTTGCTACTTAATTTGCGCTCCTGCTCATCTCTGATCATCAGAAAGGCATTTTGACTCTTCCAGCTCTGTTGGCTCCTGCATGTGGCAGACTTAGCATCTTCTTGTACCATTCCCAAGAAGAAGATGGATGACGCTGGAGTGACATGCAGCGTACTCCAATTTCGATTGGTTAATGCCATGCATCAAACTAAGTCTGAAGAACGTATATTATGATGACAATGATGCTTACACTTTGCTTGCAAAGTATGAATATATATATAAACATATAAATTTGTATACCCGACTATCAAAACTGATGGTGAAGAAATCGTCGTAAACTGTAGGTCTCTATTGCCACACTTTTGTTAATACAACTGTCAACTTGAAGAAGCTTATAGAAAATATAAATATTCTCGGCTTCACACCTGCTGAGCAGCGAAATGCTTTTTTCTTTCTCCGAGATCGCGAAAAATAATGACTATTTTCAGGCAGTCAAGCATCACTCAAAGTATTAATTACGTCTCAGTATTTAAGGATACGCCAAGATATCATATATTTAAATTGAAATTTTCTTGCTCAGCGAAAAGGTGTTTCGGCCACCAAAGAAATCAAGTGGGGAGAATAAGTGATGAACAAGAGCATCTGTGGGAATAAATCAAGAATTAGGAGGGATTAGAGTGCAAAGAGAAGGTTCAGATACCTCCATTGCTTCAATTTCAACGTCAGCAATGCAAAAAGCGCACTCAAATGTGAATTTGCCGTACACTAATTATCAATTGCAAACTGACCTAACTTTCTCCCATATGTTTTCTGCAACCGTGACGGAAAATGGAAAGATAAACAGTTAAATAAACACACAAGCAAATATATAAATAGTTAAGTACATATTGTTTTTATTATTCGGTAGTTATGCTATCAGTCGTTAATTACTAATATGTTAAAAGAAGTTACCTCCCGTGAAGCTGATACTCATAATACTGTTATTACCTTGAGGACATAGGAATTTTTTCAGTATATTCTACTAGACGTGAAGGTTGCTTTAGAAGTTGGTTAAAGTTTACTTTCATAAAATACCAATAGCGTGTTGCTTTGTGAAGTCAGGAAATTGGTGTTTAATGTTTATTTATATTATACTAAAGGTCTGTGGACGGGTCTTGCTTGTTTGCGTCTTATCTATTTATTTGTTTCTTGTTTATTTGTGTCTTGTTTGACACATCTTCACTTTTACACGAGAAGAAATTCGAGGTAATGGGGAGGGGGGAGGGCAGTCACATTTTTTCCATGGATTAGCTCTTTAATTTGCTTGTATCTGTGATACGGAAGTTAAACTGAGCTGGGCCTAAAGAACGGGTATGGTCAATCCATCGGCTCCACGGGCAATACAATTGAAATACGTAACATATAATAATTTGACTTTGCTTACAAAATGGGTGTTGAATATTCGTTAGAGAAGCAAAGAATTTGTTGATAATGAACCGAACGGAACGCTCCTTGACGGGCATAAGAGGACGACCGAATAGGGGGTGGTCTATGCCCAGCTAAATAACGCCTGCTTTTTTTGCGAAAGCGAAGACGATCGTAATGACGACCCAACGGGTCACGGGTCGTCAAGTAAATAATAAATATGAGAGATGTCCGTTTCATAACCTAAATGTGTACAAATCCGCTGGCCCAGATAATCTTACTCCCCGTGTACTACGGGAAATGGCACCAGTCAACGTGAATCCACTGCTCGAAGTATATAATCGGTCTCTAAGAACGGGAGAAGTTCTGTAGGATTAGAAACGAGCTAACGTGGTACCGATACATAAGAACGGGGATGGGAAAAGCCCCAGCAACTATCGACAGATTTGTCTTACATGGGTCGTCAGCAAAACCATCGAACGCCTCTTGAAAAAGAGCATCACTGATCACCTGAGGATGCATCAGCTCATATGCAACACTCAGCATGGCTTCCGAAATGGAAGAAGCTGCTCAACAAACCTACTGCACTTTTTTTCAAAAGGTATGGATGTTAAAGATGAACAAAAAGGTGTAGACCTGTGTATCTAGACTTCCAAAAAGGCTTTTGACAAAGTTTCCCATCAACGGCTAGTGAAAAAATTGGAAGCCCATGGCATTCAGGGAGTCTATTTGCGATGGATCAGGGTATGGCTTACGGGTCGGCAGCAGCGAGTGAAGCTTGAAAGAGAAACGAGCGCCTGGACGTCGGTATCATCAGGGGTTCCACAAGGTAGTGTGCGCACATGCATTAATTCATAATATAGATGAATGTATGAATTTTTTACATCAAATAAATGTGTTCTATTTGTTAGACGAAAGTAATTTGCCTAGAAAAATATAAATTAATTTCACAATACCTGAATTAGCACAGCAAAATGGATAACTTTGACACTTTTCACCTTGAAGACAGGCGCCAACAAGAGTGTATACTGATAAATGAAACTATATGTTGTATTTAGGCTGCTGTTTTGTTGTTTCGATAGTCTCTTACGTTATCTTCTGTAACTTCAAGTGTTACGTTAGTAAATTTTCTATTTATGCAAACAAGTAGGAAAATTTTGTCAAGCTATTAAAGTTTTAATTACAGAGGACGATTGTAGTTCTTTTCAACAACCTTATGTATATTCCTTACTATTTAATGGTGAAAACCTCTATAGACATCCACAAAAAAAAATCCGAGAAGGAAAAATCATGATAGCTATTAGTATTTTTCGAAGAAACCGTCTTTGATTTGGTCGGTACAGAAGGATCACAACAATATAATTAGTAAATATATAATTATATATATATGTAATTAGTGCCAAAGCTCCAGAAGATATTAGAAAACGGAGGCTACATTAGATTGCCCACAATGGGTTGTATGATTAGAACATGTATAGAGTACAATATGGGCTTCTGTCTTTCTGTTATTGTTGTCGGGTGGGAACCGGGCTTAATCGTTTAACGGCCCAGACGCTGGAGGCAAAGAACACGAAAATTCCTGTTAATATCATTCCATAAATGCCAGCAACGTATGGTAAACGTTGCAATGCCTCTGAAGTGTTGCGCCATATTTTGAGTGAGATTGAATATTCAGTAAAGATGTAAGCTATACAATGTATCAACTTAACATGAAATTATGGCATTTCATTGTTGTAGCACCAATGTCCTATTTGTCTGCTAAGAGAGCAATGCTACTGGGTCACAGGAACATATCTGAGAACAGCTTGCAAGCTTTACTTTGTCACATATTGATAATTTCTTTGCATGACATTAGCTCTGTTTCACTTCAACTTCCCTGCAACGACAGTAAACAATTTTGGGTGAGTACTGAGTACATTATGCGAACTCAAGTGTCTCAGTGTCCAGTTAGTAGCAAATTGTATTACTTGGTGCAATTAACGTCTTCAATACTTTTCCGTGTCGGTGTCCCTTGCCTTACATGCTGATCGATGCTCCTATAGCACTTGCTTCCCACTCATAAATGCATGCCTGAACTTGTTTTTTATCACGTTTAGTGGTAAACACAGAACTAATGCCACACTGTCATCCCCTTACCCTCCTTTTTTCCATCCCGTTCTTTCAAATCTATCCATCGCTCTCAAGGGATGAGGTGGGAGCTATAGTCGCCCATATTGGGAACCACTGGCTCATTGTTAAGTACAGAATCACCGAAAATACTACCTACGTACTACGCAGCATAGTCATGATTGCGCTCTCCTTTTAGTAGTTCTGCTTTTGAATTTTGACTACAAATATACTATATACAAAAGATCTTGTCTCATTATGTTAGGTTCTATTTTGATTTTGTCAAAATTATCTGAGATTTTTCAACACTAAATGGCTGCGCCTGAAAATACTAAAAATAACAGCAGCAAATTGTAACGCCAAAACCTCAGTTCCTTTCTTTCCCCGCGCTTCTACTCTAAAAATATTTCTCCCTTTCTTTCCTGTTCTCAATTTGAGCCTCATTATCTCCGAGGAAATAAAGCTTTGCTCTGGGAAGGAAATGAAAGTCAGTATCTAGGCCACCGGCAAGTGGTACTGTATATCAGATGTCTTTTCTCTCATGCTTAGATTTCAAGTTTGGCAAGACAGCAGTCTCTTATCGTTGAACAATTGAATTTTTGTCCTATATAGTACTGATGGGAAGACGAAAATGCCAACTCAGGGAGGGAACGAGCAACGAAGCGTGTATAATAATGCAGTAGAATTTTCTGTTCATTTGACTTTGTAAAATACAGTATGTTACCTTTGATTATGCAATCACAACTTTTGTACTTTATTTTTCAAGATAAGTGTCTAACATGGAAATATCAGCATTAACTAAATGTATGGCCATGCTGCAAATATAAACAGCAGTTGTAAAATAAATATTTAGCCATTTGCTAAGTTTATCATACAATTTGCTTATTTACGAGTTTTTCACTATTGCCTCAGATTACGCGACAAGTTAATAAAAACATCATAAAAGGAAATAAATACAAGTAAACAGGATATTTTATTAAACGCCCAAAACCAAGAAATTATAACCAAAACAATTCCAATAAACACTGAAATTAGTGTTCAGTAGTGGTAAATATAACAAGTTAAATTTGAACATAGCACCCTCCATTATTCATGATTTTTATACGGTGATTATGAACAGACTTTGTCAGGTTTGATTTTTTTTAGATGGTGGTATAGAATCTGCAGCTGCTTTTACTGCATTCCACAGGCTTACTTTGCTCGAAAACTGCTGACTCCCTTTATAGACCTTCCTTTTGATCATTGCCCAGAGGTTCTCAATGAGATTTAATCAGGGCTATTCGCTGTCCAGGTCATAATTCTTTTTTATTCAAATCCTCCAACCGCAAACCAGTTAGCAGTGTACCGTGCTCGGTGCAAGGGAACGCTATCGTGCTGACATATAAATTTAGATCTGCGTGCTATAGTCTGCTCATCAAGCCATAGAATCAAGTTGGTTTCAAGAAACTGGAAGTGCCTTTCTGCATTCAGTTTAGCTCCTTCTGCCGCTTGAAATGGACCAATAAGGGTATCACCTACTATCCCGGCCCAAAACATTACACCTCCATCACCTTATTGACGCTTAAGTCGTGTCTGTTGAGGTCGGTCATGGAGGACCCATCCAGACTCCCACCCAAATGGACCATCAAGACTGGCTCTGCATTCGTCAGATAATATGACATTGAAGAAATCATTTTTCATTTTCTCTTCAGCCTATTTGACCCTATTTTCTTTATGAGTTTTTGTTAAAGTTGTCCTTGAATTACTTTTTCACTTTCCCTATCTTTTGCAGAACCTCTCATCTTGTGTTTCTGCTTAGTATTGGGGCTCCAGCGTCTTCAAATATCGCCTTACTTGTAGACAGTTGCTTTCTAGCCATAGAAACCATCAAGTGTGGCATATCCGAGCAGTCAGTTTCCTCGTAGAAGCTCTATCCGGAGTTTTCTGGTTGACATTACCTACAATTGCATAAGCCCTATTTGTTTGATGTTCACGCTGTAATTCCTTGGAAGCTTGGAGTGTTGTCTTACCAGAAGCCAATAACGAGGTCACTTTCATCTTTTCTTCGCTGGTTAGACCGCTTTTCTTGCCCATGTTGACTAGGGAGAGATGTTGCATAATCTAGCGTAATAGCAGAACCCCGTGCGATAAGCGAAAGTTGCAAAAACATGGGAAATGGTTCCGTTTCATTTTTCTCTAATTGCTTTTATAGTTACAACATACCTGTGTATTAACTTACTATTAACATTTTAAATGTTTGACACTAATCTTGAAAAATAAATAAAAAAAAATATATTTGCATAATCAAAGGTAAGATGCTGTAGTTTGCTCGAGAGTACGCAATCGATTCAAATGACGGCAATAAATTCTTGATGCAGCTTTTTTATTGTTATTGCTTGTCGTATGTGTTTTGCTGCAAAATCTACCTCTTACCTGAAAGCTATATCTTTCACTAAATCATCGAAAGTTGTGCCATCATGAGTTTGCCAGAGGAAATTTTCTCTTCTGCATGTAAAAGCGCGAATATCAGATTTAGAAAGGTCGAAGTTTAAGGAGCAAGAAAAAAATATAGTTCAATCAAAAGAATTCACCAAAAAACTTAGTTCCTGCAGCATGCTGTCTCCTAAATACATCAGAATCACAATTTAGTAGCCATCAGTACTGAAAATGCTTGAACCTCGACTCAGTCTGAAGTTTCAACTACCACGAAGAATTCCACTATAAAACAATACACACTTTTCCGTTTGTCGCTTACTCTCTTGCTTGCTCCTTTGGTTGATCGTTCTCTCTGTCACGCTCCTAAAAATTTAGATAGGAGAAAATTTATCTACTGCAAAACAAGATGAAATGCCGTAAAATTTCAGCCCTTGAAATTACGACGGTAAGATAGTTGATGGAATATCATTATGTTGGACAATGGAAATATTGCATTTTCGGAAGCCGGTTTTGTTTCGAAAAATAGCTTGACACCGTTTGATATGATTCTCCTTTTAAGTGTGAAAGATGAAAGACAGTATCATTGATAGAGTTTTTGATTCTGTCGCGCATATATATAACCGACTTCTCATATTTTTTTAGCTGAATTTTCTCATTGCAGTTGAAGAGGCTCAACCTTGGTTGAGGTTGAAGTTCGAGGTCCTTTCGTGCTTTATCTATTTCTCTTATGTTTTCCTTAGCTGAATTTCTTCGTGATAGTTGAAACTTAACGCTGAGCAGAGAGTAAAATCTATTCAATTCACACTGCTGCCAAATTTTGAGACTATCTAGTAGTATCCAGGTTACAGGAAGTACTGAGCATTGGCGGTGAGTTCTTATGATAGAATTATATTTTCTTCATGCTGATTAACTTTCGAGCATTGCTAAACTGATATTGCTGTCAAAACAGTATCGCCTCAGTGCATCGCGGGAACACCCT
This sequence comes from Parhyale hawaiensis, assembly GCA_001587735.2. Classification (NCBI taxonomy): domain Eukaryota; kingdom Metazoa; phylum Arthropoda; class Malacostraca; order Amphipoda; family Hyalidae; genus Parhyale; species Parhyale hawaiensis. Next base: position 493,112 of record LQNS02277221.1, on the reverse strand, counting down.
CCTGACGACGGTACTATCACGCCGCCTTACGGCTCTCGCCGTATTCGACACACACTCTTCAATCAATGTTTGAAGCAGACATTGCGCCCCTCCTTACAGATGGGATTCTGTCCTGAGTTCACCACACACCTCTGCTGTTGCAACTGCAGCAGCTGCATGTCCACCTAGTAGGGTTCTGGGCTACCAATGCCTTCCTCTCTGCAAGGAGGAGTCTCTACTCCCCAGATCTTTCTGATCTGTCCTCTCCTAGCTATTCTCTGCCCACTGTTCGGTCTAAGCGGATTATAAGTTCCGATGATACCTCCTGTCAACTCTGCGGACTGGCGAACAGTCTGTTCGTCATCTCTTCTCCTATTCTAGTCACTCAACTGATCTTTAGTTGAGTAGTCTCTGGCTGCACAGGCATGGGGCTGCGCGTTTCCTTTCTTCATCTTTCTTCCCCCTCTGCCCAGGCCCCCTCCAGAGCCTCCTCCCCAAGTTGGCATTTGTGGACGGTAACAATGGCAACGAGCAACAACAACAAGATCAAGCCTGCAGGCATGAGACCTATTTTGCAACAAAATTTCACCGCAAGCGAGAACAGTAAAAACGTGATTACAAAATTATCGCCGTTAATTTTGACGGCTGGGCACTCTTGTCATTTAAGAAATATAAGTGAAATGGATTATGCACAACAGGAACGAAAACTCCATCCAAGACTGAGCCTATTATATGCCACGTTCAAAATCATATCAAATAGTAGCTAACTACTTTTCTAAGCAACGGGAGCTTCAGAATTGCAGTAGATCTAGTATATTACAGAAACACTATTAGCTATAGGACCTTAAGACTCGACTTTTCTGCCCCCTCATCTTGTTATTCAGCATAGTAGAAGAATTTTCTTCTCTCCAAAAGCTAAACATCGTGACGGAGAGACGGACCAACCAACCGACCAATCGAGAGAGCAAGAAACAAAGAAACTGGTTTATATTATATAGTGGATGTGCTTCGCTTGAAGTTTGCATTATACGCTTTCCATACTACTAGATGAAATGACATCGACTGGCATCGAATTTATATCCCGAATTTTGGGGTTATATCCGCTCTGACGACTTAAGCACGTTTGACGGGTATTTTTTACTAGAAATTAGGGAGTTTTCCTTTATCAAATTTGAACACTGAAATCCCTAACAACGCCTAACTGTGCTTCATCATCAGGAAAAAAATTGTTGTTAACTTATTTATTGTAATGACCGTAAATTTTGTAGCGTTCACAAGAATCATGTCGGTGTTCTTTACCTGTCCAGAATATCTACAAACCTAATAATATTGACTATTTGATGTGTGGTAACTTGAAGAAAAATTATTTTGCAATCCGTTCGGCAAAATGCATTACATCGGTCATTTACAAATGCAAGTTGCTGACAAACTTAAGCCTGTGAGCACTAGATTCATCACAGATGAGAAAACACCTTGACTTATAGCACAATGTTTCGCATGGCTATAAACAATAACTTGATATATTTCTTACACTACAATATATTTCGTAACTGATTAAAAACTTCTTACATTCGCTAGATCACCAATGGTTATTAATTCTTATTAACTAGCGCTACACTCTGAGAGCGCATGCAGACCAGTGCAACGCTGAAAGGCAAAGTTTTTATTACTCTAAATAAACGACTTCTAGGAATCATGATTTTGGATTTTTCTGAATTGATAGTCTCAAAAAATAAAAGACACAGTGTTACAGTATTGACAAAGAGATAAACTTAAGGTGGGATTGTCACCAAAATTATATCATCTGTTCCTCGTACTATTCCAAGCAGGTCCTGTAATTTTTACAGAGAGCCGTCCATAACATTTTGAGTTATGTTGCTAACAAACAGACACTCAAACTCCGAAAAGCGTTTACCATATACCGTAGGTAATTAAGCCAATAGCATCATATCTGTTAAGGTATTCCCCAGTGCGATACTGTCATCACAAATGCGTAGTATCTTTGCTCACAACATCATATTTGGCGAATTAAAAACTTAGCACCATCGTTCAGTATCCGCACAGGTAAAAGTGGCTTCAAGCGGATAAACTTTTTATGCCATCGGAAAGTAGCGAGAACTCCTGTTGTGGAAGTTGATCAGCAGACTTTCTGGGCAAGTTAGAAAAGTTAGGCTGAGTCTGTGACAGAAGACATCAATTTGTAGTGTGAACAGCTACCATTTTTTTTTGCGAACTGGAGCGCGGGCTGATGATTTTTTGTGGGCAAACTTCTTCCGGCAAAAACCGCGTCTTCGTCGTCTTAGCTCGTCGCTGACGCCACGACTGTAAGACGTACAGGACTTTAAACTGGTGACGCGCCTTCTTATTTTGTTGTTTGTACGTATAAAGATGAGATACTGTACTAAGTTGTTATTATTATCATCTAAACTAACATATTTATTTCTCACTTAAGAAACAGACGCACAATTTATACATGGGTGACAGAACCAATAATTGCGTATCTTATAAGTGAATGAAAGACGCGAAGGGAACTTGTACTAGGGAAAAATTTTGTCTTGACTATGATTAATACAATGGTTGTATTAATACCAGCTCATCCGTATACTTGCGACCCTGTTACTCTGCCAACAAGTGCTTTTAAGAATGTCCGATAACCCCCAAAATATGAACAATTTAATGTCAAGTAGCTCGTTGTTTGAGTGATGTGAAACTCCCAAAATCCCGCTACTCAAACTGAACGATCTTTGTTTGAGCTCCCACTTATCAACGAGCTACAGAATTGTTTCATTTGAAATTCAAATTTGCTACTCTAGGTGATCGGTATATATAGGAAGGAAGTGAATTTCGTAACACCCATCCATATTATCGCTCCGTTTGTTGGCGCACGTAATTAAGACTGCCCTAATTTTTTTATGATAGCACCTTATTATTAACACAAGCAAGACCACATTAACGTCATAGAAAAACTGCATATATCTAGTAATACATACATCTCTATTGATGCACGTAAGAAAGCATTTCTGAAACACGTACGTAAGCTTTCACGGCTACATAAAATATTGTTACCATCGTCATATATTCATTTCCTTGTTGTGTGTTAGCAATATTAGCAATTCATTATGGGTCAAGGTTACCTAGCATCTATTTTGTAATTAGAGAGCAGCAAATACAACACATCTTCACCTATTTTCTCGTCTCTCTCTCTCGTTAGGAGCTTCATTACTGCTCGGTGATGCATTGAATATTTAATTGCATTTCCAAAGCTTTAAAGGTGCAAAGATGCGGTTATGTGCGGGTAGTATGTAGGTTATATGCGATTCGACTCTGCAATGAAACACGCGTACAATGCATGGTCGTAGGAGCTATAGGCCAAATCTCTGAACTTGGAGAGTGAGCTAGTGCCGAAAAAGGCTATTTTGTCTCCGCATTGCTGGAGCAAATAGATAGCAGGCAAAATGTGCAGAAAATTCGTACATACGTTAGTGAGGAAGTGTTATTTTTTACCTAGTATTTGATTCGTGTCCAAAAGACACCTGTGATATTCTCCTAAAGTTGTTTTCTCTGCGGCAAAAATTAGAAATGACGCACTGAAAATGTGCAGTACAAATTATTGACCTATATACAAGTTGAGCTACCGAGTCTAATGACTGCAAGAACATCTTCCCAAGCACCGCTATTAATATTTCCTAAGAAGACGATGATGCGTTGAAAATGTACATTAACGTTGTGGATTTTTTATTGAAAACGTAAGATCGTGCTACATCAGTAACAGGATCTTTCCAAGAGGCAGCTAGTACTCTTTTTTTTTCTTTTTTATTTCGATGATACAGAGAGAATTTGCTTGAAAAGTTAAGGACATGCAGTACTAGGGAGAAAGCACTGGATCTTAGCTTTTATTCTAGGATTATAAACAAAACAAAAAACTGTTTTATTCTTCCCAACTTACATGAAGCTGCAAAAATAAGCATAAACGTTGGAGATAATACTATGGGGAACGTAACAGTTGATATTGTACATCAAAATCACCAAAAGACAACTATTTCTCGTTTTTCAAATTTAGATGATGTAGTGCTAATGTGAATAGGTGCATACTCGGGAAAACCCAAAATCCGGAACCTTCTCTGCCAGAGAAAGACCACCTCCAACTTCAGTTGGCATCTTTCTTCGTATATCCCAGGATTGAACTCAGTATCCCCTGCAACAATCTCCTTCAGACAGAGTTCCCCCAAACTTTGGACGTCTATACTCCTAAGTTAGCTGACAGTTTCGGCCTTAGTAAAATGCTGGGATATTCTCTAATTGAAGTGCTCTCCCGGTGCTAGACTGTGTTGATGGTATTCGAGGTAAATACTGTTCATTATGTACTGGAAATCAGAGAACAGAGTTCAATGGGCTGAAGACATAGTCGTTTATAAATGCTGCTAACTGTATTTATATACCTATGTCATCCACTATAAAATAATACACAGTTGTTGGTCGCTTGCTTGCTCTTTCTCTTGGTTGGTCCGTCTCTTCGTCACGGTGCTAAATATTTAGATAGGAGATAATTCATCTATTGAAAAACAAGTTCAGATACCATAAAATATTAGCTCCTGGGGTAACGGTGACGGAGGTATACGCTCTCAGAGTGCTCTAGTTGAACTATATTTTCTTAGTGGTGCCTAACGTTTGACCAATTCCAAACTGATATACGAGCCTTATCTTGCAGAGGGTTATTTTTTGCTCACGCAAAACCAATTGCAGTACAACTTGTGATTAAATAACGGAAGATTACCGCTGCAGATACGAGACCTATTTCACAGCAAAACCTATACTGGGAACCGGAGCAATCATTAGCTTAATTACAAAATTATTGCCATCATTTTTGACGGCTGGGCCCTCTAGTATTCCAGATAGGTACGAGAATTGACTGAAAGGAATAGTAAGACCTTGTCAAGTTTAAATTAAAATAAGTCAATTTTAAATTAAAACAAATCAATTTCGAATTAAAATAAATCAATTTCAAGTTAAAATAAAACACTTTCAAATTGAAATGCGTGAAGTTCAAATTGAGACATTAAAACTAACTCTTGTTAACTAGGGTTAAGAAGGCTTTCCGAGGTCTAACTAAAGTAAACAAGGTTTGTCGAGGGTTAATGAGGGTAAGCTAGGGCTAATGAGGGTAAAATAGGGTAACCGAGAGTTAACTAACTGTAACTATATATATATATATATATATATATATATAGAAATCTATATTTGCAGTTGCACTTCCAAGTCGAATTTTGGACTAAATTTTGTTGTGTTTACGCCAGCTGTAGGATTCGTAACTATTATGGAGTCTACCATGCAGATGTGCCACCTATTG
>LQNS02277221.1:394926-419221 GCA_001587735.2 Parhyale hawaiensis | reverse complement strand
CTCCATGGTACAGATACCGTTGTCTCACAGGTTGTACTCCATGGTACAGATACCGTTGTCTCACAGGTTGTACTCCATGGTACAGATACCGTTGTCTCACAGGTTGTCCTCAATGGTACAGATACCGTTGTCTCACAGGTTGTACTCCATGGTACAGATACCGTTGTCACACAGGTTGTACTCCATGGTACAGATACCGTTGTCTCACAGGTTGTACTCCATGGTATAGATACCGTTGTCTCACAGGTTGTACTCCATGGTACAGATACCGTTGTCTCACAGGTTGTACTCCATGGTACAGATACCGTTGTCACACAGGTTGTGCTCCATGGTGCAGATACCGTTGTCTCACAGGTTGTACTCCATGGTACAGATACCGTTGTCTCACAGGTTGTACTCCATGGTACAGATACCGTTGTCACACAGGTTGTGCTCCATGGTGCAGATACCATTGTCTCACAGGTTGTACTCCATGGTACAGATACCGTTGTCTCACAGGTTGTACTCCATGGTACAGATACCGTTGTCACACAGGCTGTACTCCATGGTACAGATACCGTTGTCTCACAGGTTGTACTCCATGGTACAGATACCGTTGTCTCACAGGTTGTACTCCATGGTACACATACCGTTGTCACACAGGTTGTACTCCATGGTACAGATACCGTTGTCACACAGGTTGCACTCCATGGTACAGATACCGTTGTCACACAGGTTGTACTGTATGGTAACTGAAAGGGGAATGGTTCAAGAAGATGCTGGAGCTTCGGCATTTGTTTGCAAGAGCTTTGGAGGAAGAGGTGCTTTTCTATTCAAAATTGAGCTCTTGAATTCTTGAAAAGATTATTGTTTAGGACTTTTTCGTATTTATACACTTTTGCAATCTTTCATTCCATTTGTTGGTGGGACCGGCCCCTCTGGCCCCAATACACAAACCGCCACTGGGGTATGGTATACGTTCTTTTACGTAAATGAGATATTGAGCCATCAGAGGGTCAAGAGGTTCATTCTCATAGAGTATCCAATGCCCATGTCTCGGTCATTACAGGGCCATTGCCATCCCAACAGGTAAAGTACAAAAGTCAGACGCTGTGCGCGAATCGGTATTTCAGTTGATGAATGACTTTGAGGTTGGGATTAGTTTCAAAACATTTGTTGAAGCAGTGATTCATTCCAATAGGTTATATTCAAAAGATGAAAGGCAAACAACATACGTAGTACTGAAAAAGTATACCACTTTCCAAAACGTACTTAATTATCTACCATTAATATTACTCAAATATTCCTGCATGAGCAACGCAATTTCCCTGAAGCACGGTGACGCATTAACCAAAGGAATGCCATTACAGTGCGTTGCTTCGAAGCGCGACTCTCAAAGTTAGTTCCGTTTCTCACCTCCCCTATTTTTCGGTCCCCTATTTCATCTCCGCTCCCATTTCCACAGCCACTTTGAAACTTTTCAAATTTTCTCTTAACTTCGGGAGAAGACAAATAATTTTACAGGTGGTTGTCTTAGAATCGCTAAAGTTTTCTTCATTCGCATTGAGGTCCTGAACAGGAGACTTTGTATGCGTCGAGGGGACATGCAAAGGGGAGGATTACCGCGTTCTGCGCTCCACATCACTGTCGTTGCGGAGGTAGAGAATACATGAGGAGTCTTCTTTGGAGTATGGCAAAATATCTGGAGACATTGTGCTCGTTAGACACATGATTTATTACTTTCGCAAACATGAATCAGGACTTTTTAGCAGCGGCGCGGGGTTCCTGGTGTTGCATACAACTTCATTCGGGCTTCATTCTCTGACCATGGAGGCGCGGACGTGTAGTTTTAATTACGGTTTTTTTGTTAGATAGGAAAATAAGTCGTCATTTTCATGTGCTTAAGGGGAACAAACCAGGTATTTCACAACTTATATTTGTGGACCGATGGTTCTGAAATTAACAACATATATGAAATTTTGAAAAAAGAAACACATTTTGCTCCCACGACTGTTTTGATTCGGGTCTTAGTTTTTGAGAAAAGGGGATCTTTCTCTATTTTCTCGGAAATTTCAAAAGAATTGAAGTCTATGAGTTTTTATGCTAGAGTAACAATTAAAACAGTTTTGGAATCTCTAAAACATTCCTAACAAAGCTTTGAAGCCGGATTTTCCATTTTCTATTCCATTTTTTATAGGCGATTTTCGGTTGCTAGCTGAAATAAAGTAGAAAAAACAGTTTTGAGGGGTGATATAAAAAAACAAGACTGCAAGAAAATATATATATATGGCCTCGTAGTTTTGTTAGGAATGTGCTAAAGATTCTAAAACTGTCTTTGTTTATTTTCCCAGCACGGAAACTCATTGATTTTTATTCTTTTTAGGTGGAAAAATTACGTTTTAGAAGATAGGCAAAAAACGTAAAATATTGTGGTGAAATGTCATAAAACGCACTTTTTTGACTATGAATGAAGTTAGCATGATGTAATCATGTTAGGTATATCGTCTAGAAATGACATGAATGCACAAGTTCATCGTTTTTACCTGTAAATCACTAAATTACATTCATTTATATTTTCTTATTTGAGTACTCATAATGGGGTTCAAAACGGATTTAAAAAAAAACTTTTTATTTGTGAGCCAATTGGTCTGAAATTTGCTCAAAACATGTATTTTTGAAAAAGAAACACATTTTTCTCCGATTGCTTTTTTGAATTAGCTCTGGGGTTTGAGATACGTGTATACGCAGTATATATGAAATATTGAAAGAATGGAACTATAATTATAAATGAATATTATAACTCAAAAACTAAGGCCTAACATCAAAAATTTGCAGAAAGAAAAATGTGTTTCTTTTTCAAAAATACATATAGTGTATTTGCCAAATTTCAAAACAATCGGTCCACAATCGATAATTTTGACCCCCATGCCCCCGCTTTGGGCCACTTTTTGGGAGGTTACGGTGACCGTAACTCCATAATAATTTGGGACACACTTTCCCACTGCCTAAGGACTCTTTTTCAGCCAAAAATAAAACAAAATTGATCATTTCGGCCAAAATAGCTGTGTCGATCCCATTTAAGAATGCAATAGTTATTTTGTTATCATGGATATTAAATTTCAGTTCCACATTCGTGAGAAAAAACCTGTTGTTTTGAAGGTAGGTACATTGCCCTTTTCGTAATCGTCGGAGAATCTTTTTGTGTATTGTCATTCTCGTGAAATTCAAGTTAATGTGAATTTTCTGTAGTAATATGATAAAACCGCCACTTGGGCATCGAGCAAGCAACTGAATAGTTCGGAATAGATAGCCTATGGCTGCAAGGAAACCTTTGTTCAAGAAAATACTCTCTACTGGAAATACTTAAAATAATTAAAATGTGGAAATTTTGTTCTTGCTAGAGTTACTTGGCTTGAAGTCTCGCTGGCATTTCATGTTCGACTGGACTTACATGATTTTATTGAACTTGCTTCACTACAAAGATACACTAGTATTGTGCAAATTCTAACGGTAGAGCTATCGCTGCACTTCTGCTTTGACACTAAGTCATCTGTAAAACAACAGCCGCTGTCCACAAGAGTTAACAGTTCAGGATGTTCCACAATTTTTGAACATAATTTTTTCACGTTTTTTACTACAACTTAATGCAACTGGCGATGGCGCTAAGATATAAATGTTTGGTATACTGTCCATCAGCGTTAATAGGCAGCTTGGTGTTATAATGCTTTTATGTTAACCATCTTATTATTACGTATTGGGGCCAGCGTTCTCCGCGGTGAGCCTTGGTTAGACTTGGTTGCCTCTCTATTGTGCTCTCGCAATTATTTTTCCTACTCTTGCTTATATTCATTTTGGCTTTTCCTCTTTCTCTCAGGTGTACTTTGCCATTCATGAGTTCCTTGCTTTGCCTGACGTTGCGCATCATGCCCTTCCTTGCTTTCTCTCTTGGGATTGCAGTGGACTCTGCGTGCGGGAAGAATAAATTTGGAATGTGCCATGGTAATAAAACGTCTTAACAAACCAAATTGCACTGTGAATGGGGAGTCGTGCACCGTATTATGGAAATATCTTTATGTATCACTTCTTCCTGGTGGCGTTTCTATTGTTGTCTTGTCACAAGGATCGTTGAATCCAGCCACAATGCTGGTGAATCGAACATTAGTGTTAGTGCATGTTTCTTTTATTGCTAAAGTTTGTTGTAGCGCTGCGTTTATCCAGTCCGTGATATAATTTTCTAGAAATAGGTTGATTCACCGGTAATTTAATTTTCAGGATAAAAAGAAGTACCAACGTGATCACAAACAGTATTAAAAACCAGACGGTTTGGATTATTAAAAATCCATCATTAGTGTTCTGAAAATGACAAAATTCGGAATATAAAAAGATGGCTAATAATAACAAGAATTCATCTCTCAGAGGTAACCGCTAAAAACAGAAATTATCTAAGGAAATGATAAAGAGCTTCACAGCCGATGAGCACTCATTCAGCTCCGGTGTGCGTTTAAAAGTATACAATGATTCTAAAATGCGGAGGTCAGCAGTGGTATGGATAGCGTCTAAGATAGAAAAATTGTTTCTGCTAAAAATATGATCACTATTTGTACAATGGTCACGGATGGAAGACTTGGTGGGTTTCGCTAAAAGTTAACCCATTTAAAAAAAAGACCTTTGTGTTGGGCGCACCTCACAAACAATTGGAGAGCGGTTCTCACAATGTACGAGCGCTCGCAGCGGTTACACTTATAATTCAACACTACTGAGGAGCGCACCAATACATCGGATACTTCTCTTCGATTAAAAAATGAGGCTAGCTTAAAATGATTCCTAAAGTATATACAAGGATTGAGGTGGGGAAAATACTTGTGGATTTTTGTGAATATTTCTTCCTTCTGTTTTTCTGTTTGGAACCCGATGAGTGGCAATTCTAAATATAAACGCATTTTACCTACAGTGGGGAATTTAGGTTTCTGGTGAAATTTACTGTTAAGGAAATATTTCAGTTTTTGGTCAAACAAATACAATGGAAAGTTATTCATCCTAAGAAAATTTCGTAAAAAATCAGTCTCGCGGTGGAACAGTGCAAACGTTGAGGACACTTCATATTATGCTCTATTGAGAAGGGTTGTTACTATAGAACTTTTTGTACCGGAAGTAGATGTTACTAAAAAAATTTGTTCCTAGGCTAGTAAAAGTTGCTTTCCTAAAAACAGAGGTGGAAAATTGATTGCTTTCTTTATAAACATTGACTTCTAAAAACGACAGCTTTCCGTTCTGTTCGATTTCCATTGTGAATGTAACATTTGAGTGACATTGGTTGAAATAAGCAAAAACAACTCTGCCTGCTGACGATTCCTTAATTAAATAAAGGTATCATCCAAATAGCGTCGATAAAACGTGGGTTTGCAGTTTGCTTGGCAATTCTCTAAATACTTTGAGTCAAATTCTTTGAGAAAACTAATGGCTATAATTGGTAATAGAGCTGATCCCATTGCTAAGCCGTCAATTTGTTTGTAAATTCTGCTATTAAATCTAAAATAAGTATCCTTCAAAGCTAGTTCTAAAAGTTTCTTAAAATCTGACCGTGGCAATCCAGCAGGTGCTGCTAACTGCTGGTTAAAAACCTTATCGAAAATATTATTTATAGCTTCATCAAGGGGAACATTAGTGTACAGAGATTCTATATCAAAAGAGCACATGTAATATGAATCTGCATTTCTGTTAGACTGCATAGATTTAACAAAATCGGTAGAATTAGAGACTAGATAATCATTTGTACCAAGGGTTGCAAATACTCAACTAGAACTTTCCCTAACTTAAAATTATGCATATTGTACGCGGATAAAATTGGACGGATTGGAATATTTGGCTTGGGGATTTTTGGCAGGCCATACAAGTGCCCTAACTGCAGGAGAGCCACTGGTATATGTTCTCTCATAGAAAGTTTCATCAATTGTCTGTTTATTTTTTTAACGTTCGTAATGCGTTATTGAGTCCATCTTCTAATCTGATGACTATTTTTTTCTCATCTTCGTTTATTGGAGCACATTTTGATCGGTCATTTAGTATTAATAATTCTACTTTTCCGACATAATCGCACCAGTCTAAAATAGCCACACCTTTGCCTTTGTCTAAGCTCGTAAGATAGATGGATCTTTCAGATGATAAATTTTTCAGGATGTGGAAGTCACTGGCGGAAAACAAAGGGGAACAATTTTTGTGTGCATTAAAGCCAAAGAAGTACTTGTTTGCAATATGTCTAATATCATTACGCAGGATAACCAAAGAATTTGCCCCATTAAAAAAAATTGTAGCGGCTGGATTTTATATAGCCTTTCAAATACCAAAAAACACTTGAAAAATTTAGTTTACTTATAGGTAGACCGAAGTCCAAGCCGAGGAGCAGGATTCTTGTTTCGTCCTTAGTTAGGTTGCGCTGCGACAGGTTGCAGATGGCTTAGCAGGATCATGGTAGCGGACGATGGGAGATATTCCTAATTTATGCAGTTTCCTCTCATTTGTTGATCGTGTTTTTTTTTTCAATCGTGGACCTTTGTTTGTGATCCATCCATAGTTTAAAGCACGAGAAATCTATCAAACTTAACTGTTTTTTGAGATATTGAAGCGCAAGATCCACAGCTGCGTTTCTCTTATTTTAGATTTAATGGAAGAATTTACAAGCAAATTGACGGTTTAGCAATGGGATCAGCTCCATCACCAATTATAGCAATAATTTTTCTCAACGAATTTGAGTCTAAGTATTTAGAGAATGAATTGTCCAGCAAACTGCAAACCCACGTTTTATCGACGCTACTTGGATGATACCTTTATTTTATTTAGGAATCGTCAGCAAGCAGAGTTGTTTTTTGCTTATTTCAACCAATGTCACTCAAATGTTACATTCACAATGGAAACCGAACAGAACGGGAACCTGTCATTTTTAGATTTCAGTGTTTATAAAGAAAACAATCAATTTTCCACCTCTGTTTTTAGGAAAGCAACTTTTACTAGCCTAGGAACAAATTTTTTTAGTAACATCTACTTCCGGTACAAAAAGTTCTATAGTAACAACTCTTCTCAATAGAGCATAATATGAAGTGTCCTCAACGTTTGCACTGTTCCACCGCGAGACTGATTTTTTACGAAATTTTCTTAGGATGAATAACTTCCCATTGTATTTGTTTGACAAAAAATTGAAATATTTTCTTATAAGTAAATTTCATCAGAAATCTAAATTCCCCACTGTAGGTAAAATGCGTTTATATTTAGAATTGCCACTCATCGGGTTCCAAACAGAAAAACAGAAGGAAGAAATATTCACAAAATTCCACAAGTATTTTCCCCACCTCAATCCTTGTATATACTTTAGGAATCATTTAAAGCTAGCCTCATTTCTTAATCGAAGAGAAGTGTATCCGATGTGTTGGTGCGCTCCTCAGTACTGTATAATTATAAGTGCGACCGCTGCGAGCGCTCGTACATTAGGAGCACCGCTATCCAATTGTTCGTGAGGTGCACCCAACACAAAGGTACTTCTTTTCGAACGGGTCAACTTTTAGCGAAACCCACCAAGTCTTCCATCCGTGACCATTGTACAAATAGTGATCATGTTTTTAGCAGAAACAATTTTTCTATTTTAGACGCAACTCAGACCACTGCTGACCTCCGCATTTTAGAATCATTGTGTTTTTAAAGGTAGACCGGAGCTGAATCAGTGCTCATCGGCTGTGAAGCTCTCTATCATTTCATAGATAATTCATGTTTTGTAGCGGTTACCTTTGAGAGATGAATTTTTGTTATTTTTAGCGACCTGTTTATAATCCGAATTTTGTCATTTTCAGAACAGTGATGATGGATTTTTAATAATCCGAAACGTCTGGTTTTCAATAATGTTTGTGATCACGTTGGTACTTCATTTTATCCTCCTATCGTGATATAACTTTTTATGGCAATCATTCCAATTTTTCTAACTTTGAAACTATTGTTGTTAACATTCAACCAGTTTTTATTTAGAATTCAACAGATGAAACGTGGTGTCAAGCCCAAGGTGTGGAGGCAATCGTACCTGGCAATGGTTGGACATTGTGGGCGATTTTTTTGATCTGAACTCTGTCAAAAACAAACAAACAAAACAAATATTTATTATCTCGTATACAGGGTACAATGGATACACCCATCGAGGTTTTCTTTTTGCCTCAATTTTAGAATTTTGAAGATCCAGTAGTGTGAAGAGCAGGAGAAGCAGTCCGTGCTGAGAGTCAATTTAGGATCTCTCATCGTGCATCGCCTGACCTCTCGGTGCTGGAGTGCTCCACGCAGTGTAAATCCGTAGCGTGCCGTCCGAGGAATCGAACCCGGGCCTCCGTTAATGCGATGCCGAACCGTTGTCACTTCACCACCGAGAGGTGGTGAAGTCATTCACTTTCATTAATTTAACAAGCGATCTGTTCTTATATTTTGGCCTTTTTTTCCGGAATGTTTTAATGCTCCCACACGCAATGGTTCCCTGTGTGTAGGTCCTTCCTATGGATTTAACTTAAGTATTTTTTTCCTCTTTTTAGCTGTTTACTCGACCGGGTGGACTGTATTTAACCACAGTTGACTTAATAAAAAACGTATTTATAAGTCCATTTCAGAATGTGTAACATAATGCTCTAATTTCCTTCGATTTTCGTGTATATAAATACATTGTATTAATATGCTTTAACTGACAAAGAAGAACAGTGCACTCTTTGCTGTTTCAAGTGCACAGTAACGCATTCGGGTAAGTGGATGTGCGAAGCCGTAGATATGAGTGACATGTGAGCTCACCCTAAGCGCTGTACGACACATTACCTGAGCCTGCTTTTTCCTAAACTTTTTAAAGTTACTGGTTTGGACAAAAATCTTAAATTCATACATATACAGTATTGTGCAAGTCCTTCAAGAAGTGCAAATTTCCAGGCTCGGTATTTTTCACTATTTAAAACTAATCTTAAAAAAAACACTGCAATCAACATCGCTTCTACCTTCTAACACCGTATTATCATAATGCTGAAATATGTGAGAAGTTTAATTGGTAAATTGAAGATCGAATATACTGTACAATACCTTCGTCATACTGTCAACGCGTTCATGCCCTCTACCGTACAGTCACAATGCTCGCCATTTCACGAAAGTGTTTGGTAATCCGCAGCTTGAGGCCGGGGAGACTGAATCAAATCGAAGATAAATATGTATTTTTACACTTTCAATTGGAGAAAAAAAAATGACGTTTCTGACAGGAGAACTGTGTCTCTGACTCATAGCCACAGCGGAGCTGTTCTAAAGATAAAGGCTTTAAAGACAAACCTCCCACACCATTTTTGTCGAGTGTTAACTAGCGTTATAATTGCCGGGTCGCAATGCCTCATACATCGGTAGCACTAGACAACATTTCAAAGACCGTATTGACCAGCTTTTAGGTGAATCTAGCGGAACCGGTTTACCACTTGCAAAACCCTCACATTCAGTTCCCCACCTACACGCTGGGGAAAACAACCATCCCATCAGCAAGTATGACTTCTCCATCATAGACTCTTCTAATCCAATCGAATTCGCAACATTAGAGTCCCTCTACATTCACAGATCAAAAACCAACCCTAAATTTATGATCTCGGCTGTACCGCTTCGCACAGTCCATAATTAGCCCTCACACCCACTGATTGCACAGGAGCTGACATCCGGTCCCTCCACCTACCTTGGTTCATTCGCTTTTTAGACTTCCCCCATCAAAACACATGCTTCTATCATTACATTAGTAATAGATTTTTTATTTATATATCTTATATATATATTTTTTATTTTATAGATTGAAATTTGAACTTTCTCATGATGGTATACTTTCTACCGAAACGTTTAATTTTATTACTCGACATTATATTTGTAATCAAGTTACACCGATATATCTATTGGCTTATCTTTTCCTTAATTGAAGTACAGTAGAAGAATGATAGAGGCCATTCTTACAAAATGGAGTTGGCGTCAGTCGTGCAAAATGTAGTTGAAGTACTATAGGATCTTTACTTCGAAGCGGTCGTGTTTAACAGCAACAAAAATGTTTCAGTTCTTTGTTTAACATGACAAGCCATCGTTGGCTCAAAACTGATCCAGAACTGGTGGTTTAGGACTCAGCTGCGGCACTCAATGTCCGACCAATTAGCTTCAGTGCGCTCACTCGAACTCTTGGTTCCCTATCTAATCAGACATGGGGCACTTGCCTCTCTAGTTTCGACAATCAAGTGCACAGAAAACTTGAAAACTTTGTCAAGTAACCAAATGAAAACCTTGTGACATGCCAGCTCCATCACAATTAACCATTCCCATACGAAAGGACTGTTCTTGTGAAAACTAATTTTTAGCAGCTCGTTGAGACTACTTCATAGTAGTCACTTAAGCTCACCTACAGGTTAATTTCGAACGTAAAGAAACAAGCGCTGGTTTTTGACTTGTTATAATATGTACAGGTCAAATTTTCGAATAGAAAGCAACCCACTGTTTTCTTAGGCAAAACTTGCTGATGATGATGATGATGTTGATGATGCAGGAATCTAGAGATGCCATCAGTATGGAAAGGGTTAATCAAAGACGTTCATCTTATCGTGGCAGCGGTAAGAATGTCAGAGCAATTAAGGAACCTGCTGAACCATCGCGCAGGACTTTATTTTGATCACGTAAGTGAATACCTTACGTTTCTTTATTTTGGTTCGAACTATGTGAACAAACCTTCAGCTGACTACCTAATGCAGGGCAAACTGTCAGGGAAGTCTTCCAACCGATTTTGCAACTATTACTACCTATCATTAAACTTTTCATTTGTTGCATTTGGCCTGCACTGCCCTAGAAAATATGCACTTCTGGATGATGAAAAAGAATTAAATGCGAGCTACACATTTTTTATTTTTACAATAATAGGATTGGTAAAATGAATTACTACAACAGATATGAAAGCTCACTAGAAGACGGCTTACGTAATAAGTTATGAATATTACACTCTTAATAACCCTAAATATATGTAGATGCAGAATGGTTGGATAACAGCAAATTGAAACCTGGAACTAGCGTTCCTCTAAGCATTGTTGATTGGCAATTATTAATGTCGTGTGTTATCAAATTAATATCCAGCTTCACTGCTTTTTCGTAATAACAGACTGCATCTACACCATCGGAAATTTATGGACATTCACCCGATGTTATCCGATACCGTTCACTATTTAGTCGTAAGCAGCCGATAAGTGCTTATATATTTTTGATTGGGTATATTAGTCAAATTCATATGTTTTCCCTTGCATGACAATGACGTCGATCTCCATGAAGTGCGCCAAAATGAAGCTGATCCGCTTATACGTATTGAAACAATGGAGATTTTTCAATGGACTTCATTTTATTGCTTCTAAAAAATTAGGTAAGTTTGATAAGCAAGGCATGTGGAAGAAGAAACATTTAATACTATTATAGTATTATCTACAGTTATATATTTCCTACTTCGTTCGCTGAAATATGACGTAGATCGTAATATGTTAGATGTTCAATCAATTTTAATTGTGTTAAATGCTCTGGTCATTTGATTTGATGAAACGGGGTGCAGAGAAGTCTCATTGCTGCATGTATTGAACTAATTTTCCAGCTGCATATGATGGAACCTTATATTTTCCATGAAAACATATCAAAATTCTCTTCAATGATATTTTTTACTTCTCCGAATGTGATCGTAGGTGATAGGTGTCATCATCAATCCGTCTGAAGATTGAAAGGACCAATCGACTTTTCTCCAATTATATGTAATTTATTATTTCAGCCGAGTAAGGACACTCTACATACTCTGTTGCAATCTCAAGTAATGAGGAGCATTTTCCTCTTTGACTCCCACCCTTTACTCCACCCATCTGATGCGTCGAGGACAGCACGGTATTCATCATTGATCATGTATTTAAAAAAGAAATAATAATCTTCAGCATGCCTTCTGTTGACTTCAATTTGTTTAGCCTGTGGACAACTTTTAGACGGAGCCGCGCAACAGATATTACGGTCTTGCCTACCTGCTTCAGAAGGCGACACCTGCTAGCTCTCGAAATTATCTTCCGGATCACATGTTTAAATTCATCTCGAGTAGCCAGACTCTGTTCTTTACAAAGTCCTCAGTAAAATACACCTGCAATTATGTACAGTAAATCATGAAGACGCCAGAAGTGTTCATGTATGAGCTTTCCGAAACTACAGCAAGACTTTGTTGGGGCGCTGAGATCGCACGTTGCATTCACTGTTACACGGGTAACACTGTGAAGGTAACACCGGCGTCTGATTGCAACAGGGGCGCTGAAGTAGACTAAAAAACTTTTTTTCTTTTGGGCAGGTCGATCTTCTTTTCCCAAAATCTTTTATGTTTCTCAAGTCTTTCTTTTTCCTAATTTCAAGCTTCGAAAGAGTGGTGATTTTTTTCTTTTGATGCTGAATCATGTCTTTTCCCTACAAATATACTTTTACGTAGGACTTTCAAAGTGTTTTAGCAACAAGGTAACCAAAGCAAATTAACGGAAATGCGCATTCATTGAGCCTCGCAGTGTTTCAACAAACTCTCCAACAAGGCTTACACATTTTTGTAGCGGTGTCATCTACTTGACAAAGCACTGACAGCACTCCCATGCAGGTATAGTTTTCAGCTTTAAATTTATCATTCCGGCAAGGTCTTGGTCCCTGTGAAGGTCGTACCCAGCAAAGTTTTCGGGCCAAACTCACCATATTCTGGAGAACAGCAAGTCACAACTCATTAACTATCCACCTTATAGTCCTGACCTCGCACCATCGAAATTTTGACAATTTTCAAAGTTGTCAAAAATCTTACTGGAATCCATGAGGATAAATTTAGAGCTGAAAAGGATGCTTGCTTAACAGCACTGTGAGTGCTTTTTCAAGTGGATGGCACGCCTACAGAAATGTGTAATCTTTATGGAGGAGAGTATGATGAGAAGTGAAAGGTTCATTAAAAGTGCATCACAGTTAGCATTTAGCTACCCTCTTGTCAAAACCTTTTGAATGCCCAGACGTATTTGACACTTTATTAATGGCATAGGATTTCAAAATTTCAGCTGTTATACGGGAGTGATTGTAGTTCATTCAAATCTGCACAATTTCAACTGATATATCTACAGTAGCTACGTACAAAATATTTTATCACAATCAGTAGGTAAATATCTTCATTCGAAGGCACAACTACTGTGTTGTTACGATAACACAAATGTGCCTAATATTTTCGGTTTTAGTGCAGTGCATTACAAGCAATAGTTGACTGGAAACAGCAGTAGCATGCAAAGGGATCTTCATATAGAAACAGCCGCAAATAATTATTGTCCAGTGTTAACTGGAGACCGTGAGGGATAAAAGACTCTTACTGAAAACAGTGGATTAGTGAGGATAGTTAATTGTACTGGAATTGGTCTCAGTCGTTTTGCAGGGTAAGCTAATGCAGTGGTATGCCAGGTATATATTAATTATACTGTAGCTAATTTACACGGCGGTTAGATGAGACTGACGATAAAGTACGTTACATCGACAGTCTGTCAGGGTGCCTTGGCACATTCACTACTGTGCTGTGTCGAGCTGCATGGATCTAAATGAAAAATATACTGGGAAGCTGCCCAGGACAGATAATTTCAGCACGCCGAAGCATTAGTAACCTCCTTCCCGTGCGCCTAAGATACCATGCTGGTAATTCAGATCAAATTTTTACGTTGAAAATAAAATTGCATTGTTTTTATCTGGTTTCCGTCCGATTTTCCAAATAGGAGGGAAACACCTGCCTCTACGGATGTAATTTACTTCCAGCCTCTCTGAATCCCATTCTTCATGCTGCCTGATTCACAGAAAATTTACAAGCATATGATAATATTTGTGCGAATCAAACTGTAATTCTTGCAAGACTGTGATGATTACAGCAAAGAAAGTCGTTGTATGTGTCAGAAGGCAGTTACTGTACGTATGTCACCGAATTTAAATGCAGCCGATAAAAATGGGACTTTCTGTTAGTTTCGTACGAATCTTGTGTTAAAAGCAGGTTTTGTTCAGCGAAATCAACTCAAGTTTAAAGAAAAACTATAGGGAATTTTCACAAACCTGAAGTTCATTAAGTCAAAATCTCAGGAAAGCAAAACTATTATCGTCTTGTTGACTGCGTGGCGAGCCTCGTGTTGCAGGCACGTGTTGTGCCGAGATAACGACATTAAATTATTTACTTGCGCACCGCCTGCTCGTCTCTGAAGCGTCGTACGATAACGAGCGCCGCCGCCGCCTCGTTCCGGCCCCGAGTCGATATACTACATAATTAAGGAGTAATAATTAACGAGTGTACCCGGCAGTCCAACATTGCGGCAGCATCCCTGGAAAGGGCAGAGATATAAATTATGCAAATATCAAGAGCAGTCAATATTTAATTTCCCTTACGACTGTGGCATTTGCAGGTGACTGAGGGGACCTCAATGAAATTCAAACGTCGTTGAGATTAATGATATTTTATATTAGTATGTATTATATTATATATTGCATGTTATATTATATATTAGATTGTATATTATATTATTTTGTATTTGTATTTAAGCCTTCTTAATGGCAGCAAAGACATTCCAAAAGATGAAGATAGAGGGGCAACGTATGACGAAGAAATTTAGAACCAGCACAAAAGGATCCAGCAAGTCTGGGAGTAAGGTGGAAGAAAAAGTATAATTACCTGGAGTCGTTGTGAAAATGAAAGCAAACGATCGATGGGGACTCGAACGAAAGTTACCCCGAAGGCATAACTAAAGCTAGAGTAGCCTATGGGTTCCTTGGAGAAGTGATTTCTCATAACATCGGGTGGTTTTAGTGTTATACGACTGCAGACAAAACTTTCCGTTTTGTAGCGATGAATTTTGAGTTCACATTTCATTGAAATTCCGTAAAAATAACGTCCACAATCGCCAAATGTCGCCAATTACAGCCCCATTATGTTACCGCCCATTTTTGTGGAAGACGTTTGTGAAAGTGATGGCTTGTAAGTTGAGTTGCTTCGCTGAAGTAACTGGGATGCTGCCAACTGGTCAGTT
The DNA here is from genome assembly GCA_001587735.2 of Parhyale hawaiensis. Lineage (NCBI taxonomy): Eukaryota > Metazoa > Arthropoda > Malacostraca > Amphipoda > Hyalidae > Parhyale > Parhyale hawaiensis. The sequence continues at coordinate 404,153 of LQNS02277221.1, read as the reverse complement.
TGCGTACAGAAAAGACTGGTTGCTGTGACGCTGGGTTGTCTGTGTCGCACCATTTACAGTTGGCTCTGGATCAGCGGTCTGAAGCACACTTTCCTCAGTTGAACTTATATGCGGTAATTGATAGGGTCAATCAGATGGTGCTATTGTACATGTTGGAGTCTTATGGAGTTGGTAGAATAGTTTCGTAAAAGATTCGTGATTTTGTTTCTGTACGAAGGCAGAGTGTATCCATAGATGGTCGTTTGAGTGGTGCAGACGCGGTGATTTTTGGGGGTTCCTCAGGATAAGGCACTTGGCCCGTTACTCTCCGTTCTGTAAAGAACGACATGCTCCTTTTGCTGGAGAACATAATGATCAATTATCCTGGTGATTCCACTTGGATAGCCGACATATCAGCCCCCAACATGAGTAACAATATCCTCCAGTCTTTAAATAGAGACCTGTTGCGCATCAGATCATGGTATTCTGCCTAGAGGATGAAGCTGAATGCCAGCAAAACTAAGGAGGTACATATCTATATAACTCTCAGTCGGTAAAGTAAAGGTAAAGTCAACTTAGACCACACCCTCACCTGGGTAACCCATATGCACTGGTTTGTGCTACGGGAGATAGGCCCCCTGGCCCCAGATGAGTAAGTGTAGTCGCAGTCGCCCTCGGGTCACCAAGGACTATGGCGCCAATTTGACGGAAGGAAAAAATGACCCGAGACCCCCCACCCCCCTCATCTCTGAGGAAAGCACTTCCACCACGGTGCCGTGCATGCACACGCAACTGCCGAGTCAGCACAGCAAGATTTGCAAAGAGCTCGCGTGCCAGGCAGGGGATCGAATCGGCGAGCTATACAAGGTGTTAGAACTGAGAACGGAAGCATGCTGCTACCGTGGTGGCACTTTTACCCCAGCATCCCCTCTGAAATATATAGATGACACTGTCCTTCAGGGGTATAGTTCTCTGGAGATCATCGCCGTCTTCTTTGGTAGGAAGTTTACGTTTGAAGCTCATGTTAGACATTCTGTGTCACTTTCTTTCAGTAAGATTAGTCTTTTGCGTAAGGTGAATGCTGTGCTCGGTGACAGGGACGTTATAAGAAGATGCTTTTATGCATTCAAGCTGTTTTATATGAGTATCGCTGACCGATCTGGGCTTCGGCTGGGCTGCTGCCAGTTACTTGGGTCTACTGGATCAACTTGTCAGCTCAGCCAGTAGGCTGTGTGCTGACAGTAATCTTTTGAATCAGTCCCACAGGCGGAGGGTGACCTCCCTATGTGTGTTTTATAATGTATACGGCAACGAGAGACATTGTTTGTATTCTTCTGTCCATGTACTCAAGGTCCTCAGGAGCAACACACAAACTGCAGCCAATGTCCATTCATTTACATTGGAGACTATTGGGTGCCGAAGTTACCAGCTCAGTCGGTGTTTTGTACCCGGGCGCGCTATCGTCTCTCACGACGATTTGTGTGCGGGTTTGTGTACGCAGATCGTGTGCGCGTGAGCGGCGTTCAAGTTGGTGCGCCGCGCTGCTCGCTGTATCGCTGATTAAGTTTGGTTAGGTTAGGTTAGGTAAGGTTAGGTTAGGTTAGGTAACGTTAGGTAACATAAGGTAACATTAGATAACGTTAGGTATCGTTAGGTTAGGTAGGGTTAGAAATGTTAGATTCGGTTAGGTTCGGTTAGGTTAGGTTGGGTTAGGTAAGGTTAGGTTAGGTTAGAAGGTTAGGTAAGGAGGTTAGGTTAGGTTAGGCTAGGTTTGCCTAGGTAGTGTTTATTTTAGTGGAGGCGCGCGCAGGAAAGCTTACGTGAACGCAAAATCGTCGTGAGAAACGATAGTGCTCCCCGGGCCTGTTTTTACGAGGAATTCGCTGTCGGGCTTTGTGTATGGCAATGTGGATCTGCAGGCGTTTAATGGTTGTTCGATAGATTTTTCTGGGGAGCGTCTCGGGCTCCCAGGTGTTGCAGAAAGCTTAATTTGGGTTTTGTAACCGGCCCGTGGAAACCCAGCCGTGTAGTTTAAATAATCATAAACAATAATTAGAAACGAGATATCGTATTTTACTTAATACATTAGGATGCTAAGATAGTACGTATAAATTCTAGGAACAATCATGAATAAAATATTCAAAACTAAAGCACTCCGAGACCCCATACCTCCGCCAACAAGGCAACGCTAACGAAACATTCAAATTGGAACTGAAATCATGAATTTCTTTGTATCAAGTCCAAAATCTCATCATTGTGCCCTTTGATAGCATTAACACCTTCTGAAATTTTGTTGAAGATCCCCTCATAACTTTTTGTGTTATACTGCTAACAAACATGACGTACATAAGTCAAACATACGAACGAACCAACCGATCTGTACCAAAATTTAATCACTTATGTCTTTTAACATTACTTACAACTCATGTAAATTTCATAGAGATCCATTTAGAACTTCGTAATAAACCTATCAACTCATGTAAATTTCATGAAAATCCTTCCGTAACTTTTTGAGTTATAGCATAGACAAAATGAGGCAGACAACAAACAAACGGATGAACGGATCTTCACCTAAAGTTAATCATCTGTTCTTCCTAACATGCATAACAACCCCTGTAAATTTCATCCAAATCCGTTCATAACTTTTTCAGTTATATTGATAACAGACCGACAATTAGATTCACAGACACACGAATCCGGCGAAAACATAACCTCCTTGTCGGAGATAACTAACCATGATATACATAGAAAGCGAAAGATACATAAGAAGTGAATCCAAACTTGTTTGAAATAATCTAAGCGATATTGAACGAAAACAATGCTAGTCCACTGTGGTTTGCAGATAAAGTCTGACCCATAACTGCAGGACGGAACTTCTATGGTCCAGACTTGGCTTAATTATTTCCTAACTTACTAAATAAGTATCTCGCTACCCCTGATGGTGAGACTAGCATACTACTAGCATGCTAGCATTAGATGTGCGCGAAGCCCTAATGTACAGTGAGTAATATAATTTGTAAATCTTATTGTAGGCATTTGTTGTGAATGAGAGTTGCTACTTTAGAATGTAATTACTAGAATGATTCATTACTTGTTATTTCTCTTTGGCTTTAATGATTGGCATTCGCTGTAGCAAATCCACTAGCTAATCCAATTTTAATGATGTACTTCGGTTAGGACGTTCATTGTGCAATTACACATGCAGCAACTGGCTGATGAGTTAATGTTCTACAATGCTTTTTAAATCTATCCTCCCTACATACCATGGTTTCTTGGTTCCTGTGATTTGAAGTCGAGAGCAACTATTTAAACTCCCAATCAATACATTGTGACTGCATTCTTCACTTTAAATGCATTCGATGAGGCTGAAGGATTGACATGAGTGAACTCAAAATCTATGTATTCAATTTTTGGTATGCATGGAAAACAACCAGGATTTCCAAGAAACTACAAGCGACGCATTTCATTGTGGCATACTTTTACACATTTGTTTTCTTTCAATAATAAAATTGTTTTCTTTCGATAAAGGCTCACTCGGAACTTCTCGTCCCGGCAACACAGAGGCAGAAACTGCCATGGCTGCAGCGCGGCGGTGCGCTAAACAAGTTCCATCAATTTTGTACGTTTGGACGTTGACAATTTGATGGCAGGTGTTGATATTCCGACTGATGCCATTGAGTTGCAAAAAGGCGAACGCAGATGTGGAAATTTTGCTGATAAAAGAGTTGTACTTGCTGAAGGGCGCTTGACCCTTGGAAAAATAGAAGGAATTCCTTTGGATGATTGCAGCATTTGGTCTGCGACAAAACGTTGANAAAAAGGCGAACGCAGATGTGGAAATTTTGCTGATAAAAGAGTTGTACTTGCTGAAGGGCGCTTGACCCTTGGAAAAATAGAAGGAATTCCTTTGGATGATTGCAGCATTTGGTCTGCGACAAAACGTTGATTGACCTCCGCCTGTCAAAAGCTCTAGAATTTTTCCTGGCTGTAAACGAAAAAAGTCTCCCTCGCTTGCATTTGCAGCTACGGTTCTTCCATTCGGGCTGCCGCCAAAATTTGTTCTGCGAATTTATGGAATCGCTTTATTTGGCTGGTAAACATTTAGCGATATATATTGGGGTGAAAATAGTTTGCATTATACTCGTAGAATTTATATTGAAGAATAGAGCTGAATCTTAAGGGCGTTTTCTTTTTCTCCTAACAAAACGTGTAGTTGCCAACAACTTGAACATTTAATGAAGAAACTAAAAAAAATTGCTAAAGAATGGTAGAGCGCTAAGAATGGAACTGACGATTAATTGTTCTCCTGTTTTTACACGTACTCGAATTGGTGGTACTCGATGCAGATAATACCAAAGCGGCCATCGATCGGCTCGTCCCTGTCGAGTTAAACTGAGCTCGTAAGGCTCGAATTGTTTGCAACTTCAGACAGGAGCGCTTGTTTCACCACTTTGTTCCGTCTTTTTGGGAGTAATGCAACCCGATTACATATGTCTGAAACTAGGCAATCATTCTATAATGAAGCTTTTTTATTGTAATTGTTTGTCATGCGGAGTTTGCTACAAAATATGCCTGCAATTATTACGCTTGATTTTCCATTAAAGCTTCGAATGTTGTACTTTGGAAATGTAATTTTTTTCCTGCTTGCAAAATTGAGAATATTACTTTTGAAATTCTTGAAGATCAGGTAACAGCAAGATCATGTAGTTCAATCGAAGGAATCACCAAAAATGCTCAGTTCTTGCTGTATCTTGGAAACCAGCAGTTGGACTATCATCGAGCTCAATATTTGGCGATAAGAATTGAAAATGTTTTAGCCTCTGCTCAGCGTGAAACTTCAACTGATATGGAGAATTTCAGCTAAAAAAAAACATAAGCGAAATGGATTATGCACGACAGCAAAGAAAACTCTGTCCAAGATTTAGCCTCTCGTATACCACGCTCAAAACTTGAAAATCAAATAGAACCTCGATCGCTAAACTTCTAAGCGGTGTGAGGTTCAGGACATGCAGTAACTCAAGCTTATGCAGAAACAATATTCGCTATAGTAATTTAGGGCTCGAATTTTCGGCCATCTCGTCTTGGTATTCGGTGGATGAATTTTCTCCCATCTAAATTCTTAACGTCGTTATGGAGAGTCGGACCAACCAAGGCAAGGGAGCAAGCAACCAACAAACAGTTTTAATTTTGTAGGGGAAAGTCAAGAACTCCATTTTACGAAGATATATTGAACGTTCCCGAAGACCCAAAGGTAACTGATTATGATGACCTCAGGGTTAGAGCCATAGCACGTATTAATTTGATGAGCCGGACTGGTGTACCATAACGAGCTCAATTTCATCGGCCAATCTATAACAACTTCATGTACTGGTCTATACAGGTTACTAAACTGTTCCTAAACTTATTTGTTCAAGCAACTGACTACCAGGTTCCATATTTCTTGAAGGTTCACTAAACTTTTGCGTAATAGCCCGATGACTACGAAATACTACGAAAGCTGGATATTACGTGTGTGCCTTGGCATTCACTGTCAATTTTTTTAAATCATCCTCTCACTAACTCCACCGTACACTGTTGGGATCGCCGCGCTCTGTGGCTGAATTCGTCACGAAAAGAGTTCATTTCGGTTGGCAAGAATCAAAAAGAAGTCGAGTTTTTCCCATGCAGTCAATTTCGACATGGCGATTCGAGCAGGATAGGGTCCATGGGTATCCAGGCTACAACCTCTCGCTGACTTTCCACCTCCTGCAATATTTACCATTCCTTGTCTTGTGTTCCTAAGTTTGTGGTGTGGTGAAAGCGGTACAAAGGTGAGCAATTGCGAGCTGTTCTCCTGGGAAGCAAATTTTGTAAAAAAAGTTTGTGTCGTAACAGTAAACAGAGCATTTTTGTATAAAAAAAAACATGACGTGCTTAGTAAAAAAGTAATCGAGTACATTGTATTTTGTGGTTTTTCTAGGGCGACAACTACAATGAACATATAATTAATGTGAAATTGGAATATTGGACGCTCAGGTTTCATATTTGCAAGGAGTATTAAGAACATCTTCTAAGTTTTAAGTTTTACTGCCCAAGCTTCCGAACGTTGATCGTCGTCAGGGGAACGAAATTTAGAAACGTTAGAGTTATCAATACTGCCTAGATATCCTATATACAAAAGCAAAATAAAATTGGACTAAAATCACTTCCTAAGTTATTCAGAAGTCAGAAAGTAAGCTTCTAGGAACCGAATATGCCTGTTAGTAGAATGATTATTGTTATGAGAGTAAAATGCTTCTAAGAATAGTCTAGAATTGCGGTTCTTTTTGTTCGCCAGAATTTTTGGTTCGTCAAAGCTAATTTGATGTCCATGAGTATTTACTAATGATGACTGTGCATCTTATCTGAAATTTTTAGTGTGCTCATCCAGCCTCACAGAAAGTTGCCTTCGGGTCTCTCCTATATAGACACTGTCGCAGTCATTACATTCAAGTTGATACACAACTGTATGTTTCTGCTTGATTCTACCTGCTTACTTGCTATTATTCAGTTTTTGTCGAACGTGTTCGTCGGTGGATCTTGTGACGTTTAAGAATTTAGTTAACTTTTTTCTTAGCTCCACGGATGTATGGTACGGAGATGAATATTATCTGGTCTTGATTATCTCTTCTTGTTCTGTGGCTCTGTTTGATGACTTCGTTAATGAATCTATTAGGGTAAATATTTTCATTTAAAATCGTTCTTATTTGCCTGCCTCGTTTTTGTCAATGTCATACCTTAAAAAGTCATGAACAGATTTTCATGAAATTTAAATGAGTTGTTAGGTTTATTACGAAGAGTAGTGTCCATATCTTTATGATGATCTGTTCTTTCGTTCGTGTGCCTGTTGCTATGTTTGATAGCGCAATCACTAAAAAAAATTTGAATGCATCTTTATGAAATTTACAGGCGTTGTTAGCAGTGTTACAAGACATAAATTAGTAAATTTTGGTGCAGATAGGTTGGCTCGGCTCGTTTGTGTGTTTGACTTATGTTTATCATAATGTTTGTTAGCAGCTTAACTCAAAAAGTTATGAGTGGATCTTCAAGAAAATTACAGAAACTGTTAGTGCTATTAAGAGGCACCAATGATTAGATTTTGGTGTTGCTACCGCTAATTTGAATTTTCGTTACCGTTGCATTGCTTGGCGGAGCTATGTGCTCTCAGAGTGCTCTCTATAGTTATACATCGACTGATTGCTAATGTATAGCCAGCGACGGGTCAACTGTCGCTAGTATTTTGTTTCATCCCCTGCCTTCGCACTTTCCAACTGGTAAAATGTTGATATTGTAGTCCGAAACATCAGCAGAGCTTTTGACAAGGCATGGCATGGCGATTTAGAGTGCAGGGTAGTATCGGAAACTTTCCAGACTGCTTGACAAATACAACCTGTTAATTCTTGAACAAAAAAACTTTTTGCATTAATTTCTGAATCAGTACATACCTAGGACCAGAGTTCCCGTTATCACACGGGTTGCAGCGGGATAACTCACGTTTGACACGCGAGACCTGGATGCTCCCCGTGAACACTCTGCATGATTCTTTTTTAGTTAAGCGGACGATATGACTTAAATTATTGCACGTGAAGGCTCACGCCGACGGACCTCGTTGACAACAGCAAGGGCACTCACTATACCGGAGAAATTCGAACGAAAATCGATAATTAAAATGAACCAGGAAAAATTCCAGGCTATGTAAATTGGGAGAAAGAAAACAGTAGAAATAGCACTCCAAGAGAGAACGATGAAGTAAACTAACAATTAAAGGCTAGATACTTGGACAAGTATTCAAGGCCAACGGTGTCCTTGAGCATATCAGTAATAGACCTAATCAAGCCGATCAGTTTCATCAAAACTCTATCGTTTCTAAGATTTATCAACGCACAATAAAAGGCAGTTATCCGGGTCACTATTAAGAGTAGTACTATTTCATTCTCCTCATTAGCCTCACATCTGTTTTCATTCACTCAAATGAGCAAACTACCAGACTACAAAAGGGCACAGAGCTGGGCTGCCACGTATGTAACAAATCCTTCACACAAGGGATAAACAGAACAGTACGAGTCCTGTAACCTTCACCCTATCAACCTCGTACTACAACCCCGAGCTCAAGGAAGCTTGCTTGAAAAATGTCAACAAGATCACCCAGATGTAATTAACTTATTAATATTACCCGAAGGCACATTATACAGAAGCAAAAGCCTCTCTAGCAGACAAACAGCACATCAACATGCCTAGTAACTTTATTATTAACAGAGGAACACAATCAATTAGCACAAACACGGCAAAAGACGTAACAACGGTGTGACGATCCCACAATAGCCAGTAAAAGATGAGACTACAATAGAGATGTGGTAAATGCTGCGGCGATGACCGGCCTTCTCCTCTCTTAATTCGTTTCCGTTTCACCGTTTCTTCTGTTGCCATCGATCCGTTCTCCGACTATTGTGTCATTTCACTTTCTTCTTTATCCCGCTCACCGATAATTTCTAGCAACCAAGCCCAATACCTAACCTAATCTAACGTATCTAACTAGTGTACCAAGTAATGTTTGACTAAGCTTCGTGTAATATATTCATGTGTACATAATAGAGATTATTATCGTCATTACCAGAGGGCAGTTATTTTGTGATTAGGCTTTTTTGTTTTACCGGTTGCAACTATATATAGGTTCTGCTGTTAAACAGGTCTCGTCCCTGCAGGTCTGATCTTCCATCAATGAAACACAAGTTTTACAGCCATGAGTTTTGAGCGAGCAATACAGCCCCCTGCAAGATAGGGCTCGAATATCAATTTGAAACTGCCCAAACGTTATCTTCCATTAATAAAATGCAAGCTGTACAGCCATGAGTTTTGCGTGAGCAAAATATCTCTCTTTCAACATAAGGCCTGAATATCAGTTTTGAATTGGCTAAATGGTGAGCAACACTAAGAAAATATAGTTCAGTTAAAAGAATTCACCGAAAATAATCAGGTCTTACGGTAAACTACTACAACACAGTCAGCAAGTTGACAAGAGTGTGAAAATGGCAAGCAGAGTACTCGGATTCATCACCAGAAACTTCGAATACAAGTCCAAGGACATCATCGTTTCCTTGTAGAAGGCATTAGTGAGGCCACACTTAGAATTTGCTGTTCAATTCTGGTCGCCACATCTCTGTAAAGATATCGATAACATGGAAAGAGTCCAACGCCGAGCAACGAAACTGATACCTCAGCTGAGAAACAAG
>LQNS02277221.1:324131-341480 GCA_001587735.2 Parhyale hawaiensis | reverse complement strand
CCGTGCGCGTAGCACCGCGCCCAGCTCCCGAGCCTCGCGGATGCCCCGCTCAAAAAGGCGACCGTGCGCGTAGAACTGCGTACCATATGCCGCGCTTGTTCCACCGTAGATTTTTAACTGGGATGACTATGAATTACTATAAATGACCAGAACATTTGGCAAACTGAAGGTATACTTTTAGCAAAGCTGTGGACACTTGTTGAATGCAGCAAGACATACTGTGATACTAGTAACTAGAGCCTACAAAGATGCCTAAAGTGAAGTCAACTAAACGTGGTGTTGCTGCAAAATTGGTCGAAGAATTTGGAAGTGATGTGTTGTCAGGAAATAATTAACATTGAAGTGTATTACTAGTGTTAAGTTGAATGAGCTAGAGCAAAAAATACAACTTCATTGCCCATCTTAAAGCAACAATTCACAAGATGGTGGAATTCGTACAGAACACGAAAATTAGAGCAATGTGGATGCAGCGAATGCATATAGGAAGCAATTTAATTTAGCTTTGTGTAAGGCTTTTTTAATGCTAATATTCCCTTCTGGAATTTAAAGACCAAATCCATTAGGGATTTTCTAGAAACGTACAAGGGAACTTTATGCCAGATGAGTTGACATTTAGAAAAAAATATGTAGATGTTCAGAACAACAATGCCACCACGAGCAAAATAAGGACTAACTTAGGCAACAGTAATAATTATAGTGAGCATAGAAACAGACATCGCATGTCGACCAATTGCTAACAAGATAATAAGAACACTTGAAGCAGAGGAAACGTCTAAGGTTTATTTGCTCAATACACAACTATAAAACAATACAAATAGCACCACACAAACTTAATTTTTGTAACTTCATTGGCGTTACTCTGGCCCGATGGCATACTTTTTGAAAACGTCCTGTTGCTGGTCAAAGACGCATCTTCATGCATGAAAGGGCTGCTACATCGCTCCATATATTGTATCCTAATATGGTGCATTTCACTTGTTTGTGTCATGGCTTGCTCCGACATGTAGAAGAAATCATATTCAACTTCTCTAGTGTTGACGCTTCAATTTCAAATTTGAAGAAGTTTGTCTGAAGTGTTGAAAGAGGCAGCCTTCGACTTAGCACTCCCACCACAACCAGTACTCACGAGACGGGGGACTTGGCATGGTGGAGCTCTGTACCACGCTAATAATTTCCGCATTATAAAACCGTCGGTGGTTCACTTGACCCTGAAAATGCCTGAGCAATTAAATTGTCTCAATAGCTATTGGATACCCATTCACTCAGAAACATTCTCATCTACATATCTGCCACCTTCTCTGCACTGTCAGACTCCATAAAGAAACTAGAAGAGCGCAACTTAAAACATGGTAGATGCAGTAGGTGTGTTCGAGGGAGCCCTGCAATGTATGGCCTTGTTACGAATTTATGTCATGCGCCATGTGTTTAAATTACATATATATGATTATTATGAATAAATATTATGAAGACACAAATTATTATGGATCCAATTATTGGTGACATGAAATCAATTAACATTTGACACTAATATTTGACACGTAACTTATTGAATTGAACAATAAACTCATGGATACTGACACACAATGCATGGATGGCGCATGACAGGTCCCTACACGTACGAGGTGAGCCACGCCTCCACATAACCTATATGTGTTCAAAGATAGCCGGAGAGTGCAAGGCAAGGAAACACAAATTGCAAACAAATATGGATGTATTGGTAACCATTATTCACATTTGGGCGCGCCTCGAAAAGGACATATTATTGATTGATAGTGAAAGACGCGCCTCAAGAAATTAAATGAATCATTGCAGGGGAAAACGGACTGTTGCGCGACAGACCTGAGCATAATGACATGTGCGTGACACATTCATTATGTCCGTGTCATACGGTTAGGCAACTCCGGAGAATACCCACATATTGAGCATATTTTGGAAGGCGAAAAGCTAGGGCAAACACAGGTAACGTCACATTATAATTACACGGTGATCGGTGACATGTAAATTTGAAGTTCACATCGTTATAATACCGCTAGACGTCGAATTGCGACCCGTCCGATTATCGATCACATTGCATGACTGCGTTCGAAAATCGGAGCGGCCAACATTCGACGCATAATAGCAACATGAGTATGCATGACACTGGTTGGGTAAAAAATTTACCTTTTTAGATTTAGCTGCCTGGCAACATGTCCAGACATAATGGACATGTTGAAATCACTAACAGTGATTAACTAGAACGTATCCCTATATTTTAAACATCCTACGAGCCCTACGGCTCATTCTTAAGAAACTAAACATAATGGAAAACTTACAGGTTACTATTGAACGTGTTCCTCGAGGTAAGTGGCGCACGCACACTCCATACACAAAGTACCAGACGGCACGTCTAGGGCTTGGACGATGAAGATAAAGACGGCACGCCTAGGGCTTGGACGACGAGGATAAAGACGGCACGCCTAGGGCTTGGACGATGAGGATAAAGACGGCGCGTCTTTAGGGCTTGGACGACGAGGATAAAGACGGCACGCCTAGGGCTTGGACGATGAGGATAAAGACGGCACGCCTAGGGCTTGGACGATGAGGGTAAAGACGGCACGCCTAGGGCTTGGACGATGAGGATAAAGACGGCACGCCTAAGGCTTGGACGATGAGGATAAAGACGGCACGCCTATGGCTTGAACGATGAGGATAAAGACGGCACGCCTAGGGCTTGAACGATGAGGATAAAAACGGCACGCCTAGGGCTTGGACGAAGAAGACAAAGACGGCACGCCTAGGGCTTGGACGATGAGGATAAAGACGGCATGCCTAGGACTTGGACGATGAGGATAAAGACGGCACACCTAGGGCTTGGACGAAGAAGATAAAGACGGCACGCCTAGGGCTTGGACGATGAGGATAAAGACGGCACGCCTAGGGCTTGGACGATGAGGATAAAGACGGCACGCCTAGGGCTTGGACGATGAGGATAAAAACGGCACGCCTAGGGCTTGAACGATGAGGATAAAGACGGCACGCCTAGGGCTTGGACGATGAGGATAAAGACGGCACGCCTAAGGCTTGGACGATGAGGATAAAGACGGCACGCCTAGGGCTTGGACGATGAGGATAAAGACGGCACGCCTAGGGTTTGGACGATGAGGATAAAGACGGCCTGCCTAGAGCTTGGTCGATGAGGATAAAGTCGGCGCGACACATAGCGTTGGATACTGTACACTCGCGCGCACGTCAATAAATGTCGGAAACGATAAAGATCAAGATGCGCGTGACGCACGTGCCATTAGGATGATCACAGGTCACTGAAAATGTCACAATCGGTAACAGCACACGTGGGATCAACATTGGTGCTGACAAGTCTTTCACTGGTTCTTGTGCTACTCTACCAATTTCACAGCACACAAATGAAAGTTCGCCGTTGGGAGTTAAATTTTTGCACAGAAAAGGTGGGCGAACACGTACCCATGGGCGAGGCCGCCCAGGCGCTAATGCTACCTTATGATCCTCGTCAGAGTATTATATACCTACGCCAGGGTACCTTCGTGATCCTTCCTGATCGTGAAAATTCCACGATCCCATAAGGACGAGCTTTCCCCCATGGCCTTCGGCCAATCATGTTCGATGATCTCGGCGCGGGTCTTCCCGCGCTGATTTGTTCAGCGCTGATTGGTGCTCCGGTTACCAACACACAGTTATAGATCTACGACAACACGGTATTTACCTGCTACTTCAAAACACTGGTATTCTATCTGCAATATGTACACCAATTGGTATCTAACATTTATATAGAGGTGGTGCCTTACTTAATTTACAAGTATAAGTACCTGCTTAGCGTAATTTTCTTTAACTCTATGCGCGCTTGGCGCTGTACGACATCTCCATCTGCCACGTCGCATAAACTTCTCGAACCATGGGGCCCATGTACAGAAACTTCTAGAATCAAAACATGAACAAAGATAACAGCAGCTCAGGTCCTACATTGTACTGAAATTATGTCCTGAAGTTAGGATAATTTATTTGTGATAATTTTTGATATTTTTAAAACTTTTGAGATTTAGTCAAATTTGATGTGCTCGCTGATGTACATATATATACATATTAATATGGGACATATATACATATATATATATATATTCAGCTTGTGCACATTGTTTCCTAACAGGCGTCGCCTATGGCAGTGTAGAGCTCGCTGTAAAGAACAAGTGCGAACGCATTGTATTAAACAATCGAGGATTCCAGGATTAGAAACCACCAAGAAAATTAGGGAAATTATGATCGGTGAAAACGAAGTGCATCTTGAAGATAACATCGCCCGCAATGCTCATGCAACCTCTATTAATATGCGTCGGTGACATCAGTTGAACTACAGAGAATTTTTTCTAAGGTGAAAATAGTTCTCTCTAAAAACGCCCCAACTTAATTAACCCACGAAAGCTCACGAAAATTTCTAATCATGGGAAAATTAAAATATTTTGCGATTTTCATCTCTATTGGTAACATAATTGAAATGTGTCGGCAAAACAAAAATATAATGCTGTTCCTACGAGAAAATTAATGTTCCTCTGGAGGAACACTGAGCTACTGAGAGGCGGATGAAAAATCCTTCTTTGGCTGCCTATATCTTTTTTCACGAAATTAGTTTGATGAAAATGTATCCATTTGGAAGAACAGTAGAAATAAAACATAAAAATTCGTCAAAAAAAATAAAACTCTATCCTCTCACTATATCCTTCGTATAATTTACTCCATATGTTGATACAAGACATCGCGGACTACTCAGTGATGACTAATATTTATGAATGACAGCAAATCAGAGTCTAGGTAAGTAAATAACAGCTTTCAAAAGAAACATATCACAACAATTCTTCGATATGGCTAAGATGACACAGCACATAGGGCGCCATATCATATTTCTTTTCATTTACAGCAAATCTTATTTTGTGCGGCAAGGCAACCAACATTGCACGTGGAGCGCAACATCGCATTTTCTACACTGTGGGTTTGCATTTTTCTTGTATAAACCCCAGCGACGATGAACATTGCTCATGATAATGTTGTGAATCATGCCATTGTACCGAACGTTGTCATGTATAAGTCTGGGAATATATTTTTTTATGAGCTCCATTAGGCTTCTGGAGGGTAACGCCATGTATGTCGTTCCAGGAAATCCAGCTCAGAGTCTGGCTTTATTTGGTGGCATAAGAGCGACGCGTTTACAACAGTTACGTTGAGAATGATTCGGAAAAGAGGATAACACCACACTCTTTTTCGAATTGCAGTTTGATACCACGAAATTGATTGAAAAGATCCTTCCATTCCTTTGTAATAGAGTACAATCAGCTTTGGCTGCGGGACGGGCACTTCATTGTTATGCCTCTAATAAAGTGCTTCAGGCGGTGTGTTCCAAAATACGGTTCAACTGCCCCCACGGTAACAGCATGCTTATGCTCGTAGCTTACAATCCTTGCATCGCTGGTTCGAGGCCAAGCCAGGCATACGAGCTTTTTACTTATCTAGGTGTGCTGATTTGGCATTAGTGTGCATGCAGCACGCCGTAGTGGAATTTGTCTGGTTGGGGAGTCATTTGAATCTTCCGTGAGATTAGCGCCATACTTCTCATGATCTGTGATCGACTGCAGCCACACTTACTCCTCTGGGGCCAGTTAGCCTATATGCGGAGCACAAATCAGTGCATGTGGGTTTACCAGTTGAGGGTGCGGTCAAAGTTGACTTTACCTTTACTTCGTCGATTCCCCAGTTCATCGGCAAAGGCTATGCCATTCCAGAAAACAGCTTGTTGAAATGATCAAATAGACATCGAACTTTGAGTAAGCGGTCTTTTGCAAGAGCTGCTGAATTATCAGCAAATTCGAGCCCGTAAATGATCGATTCAAATCTACGTCGCATCACCCATTTGCAGACAATATTATATCTGATCTTTCCTGAAAATTTTATCAAATTACATCCATTACTTTTTGAGTTATGATGCAAAATAATAAACAACAAAACAGAAAACAAGCAATCTTGCAAATAAGCAAGCACATTCCGATCACCACCAAAATCTAATCATCTGTAGATGGTACCCAGTGTGACCTTCCCTGAAAATTTCATCACATTCGATTGAAAAGTTTTGGGGTTATGTTGAAAACTAATAACAGACATATACCTTCAAAAACATGACCTCCTTGCGGAGGTAGTGAGCCGAAACTGAGATAAAATGAATTATTATTCTAAAAATATTTATTTGTGTCATTAGAAGATCCGAAATGTGTATCTATGCAACAAAAAAGCTGAAAACATTTCATCAGAGGAGCGCTTCCACTATCCCCTCTTGCTCAGTGTTCCTCTCGAGGAACCGCCATATTGTTTTTCTAAAATCTCTTGACAAGAACTGTTTAGGATAAAAACCAAATCACCATGATATTCCTATATATCTTGACATATTATGTACCCATTTTCATTATCATAGGATAAAATACACTATTGAAATAAAAGTTTATTAACCGGCTGCCGGAAATTTCCAGGGATCTGTGTACAATCCTTCATGCAAACTTCTCCATTAATGTGAAATCAGCAACTGAAGTAATTTTTTGTATGTCTGCCATAAAATTTGAACCATATACTCTGCAATGAAGCAAAGAAAACTTAATTCTTGCGATACCATGGATAACGGCAACGAAAATAGTATACCCTATTTGCTGTTCCTTAGATGGAACACTGAGCGCTCGTGGGTTAACTCTACCAATATGAAGGAATTGCTATTCAGATCCTGCAATAATGTTCAATGTTATTGTTCCTGTAATAATGTTATTGTTTGATTTCTGTAATAATATTATTGTTTCATTCAAAATTCTTTGTTAACTGGAGAAAAATAATATTTATGTTTATATTTTATATTTAAATTGAATAAAATTATATTATATATTGAAGTCACTGTATTCTCATTAATTTATTGAAGTTGAAATCAATGTATTGATTTCGTCATTGGTGCTTTTTTTGTTCAATGAAAGTGCCCAAATGCTAGAAAATTATATCACAAATCGTGTCAATATTTAACTCACGCCCGCTCAAATTTAAAACTAATTATAGTCGTCTGAATGCAATATGTCGCTCTATGAATAAGTACAACTTGCCACATCAGGTGAAATAATTGATAAACGTTAAAATACTTGCAAAATTAGAATACTTACTTCGTAGAAAATTAGAATTATCAATCTGACTGTTAATATATACTAAGTTAATAATAAAGTCTTCCCCTATTTAGTAAACAAAAACACGATGAAATCCTCGAAGATATTACCTGTAAGTTATTTTGAAAAAAACAATTGAAACGGAATGGGGTGAGAATTAAAGTTAGTGTAGCAATAAATACGGTACATCCTATTTTCTTTAGGCTATATAATGGAAAACGAGGTCATTTTTGCGACTATAGTGCTTCTTAATACAACTAATTTGCTTGCTATTAGAACTTCATAGCTTTTTGTAGGACTTTTTCTGCTATTTTTTCATGCTATAATGACCATCTTTACAGTGATATTTTGACTATTTTCTAACGACTGGAAATCCGGTCCCTTCTCATAACTGAGCGTCAATAGGTTAAGGCCAGTTATCGTGCAATTATAATACTGCCTACGAGTAGAAATGTGATCTAAATTGGCGAATTTTAAAAAGTCATTAATAAGGGCGGGCTTTAAGACAGTCAAAGAACCGTTATTCATCTACTAAACTTCCGAGTGTGTTTTTATTAAGTTCGAGTAGCTGCTAAAGACACAGCTTTTTCAGTTTTAATTTACTTTAGATTTAAAGAGATGTATGTATAAATTTAATTGGCGTTGTTGGGTAGCGAACTGGCTTGAAGGCTAACAATTTAGTAATTGGTTGGCAGACAATAGTCATCATTACAATGATAATAGAAAAGGTACAAACGATATGCTGGGAGAACAAATCTATTTGAATTTTAATTGATCCCGTCGTTGTAGCAGAGACGAGAGCCGTATTGGAGAGGTGGGACCACCCGACGACCGCTACCCGCTGCAGACTGGCTGTAGTGAGACCAAGGGCACCAAGCGTTTGTTACGGTGCTAGGCCCTCACATCCATGTTGCTCTGCGGTCCATGCATTACCCTCAGACCCATCTTGCCCTCAGAACCATGATGCCTTTAGACCCATGATGCCCTGAGACCAATCTTGTCCTTAGGCACATAATGCTCTCAGACCAATGTTGCCCTCAGAACCATGATGCCCTTCGACCCGTGTTGCCCTTAGACTCATGATGCCTTCAGACTCGTAATACTCCCAAGCAAATGTTGCCCCTAGACACATGTTACCCTCACACCCATGTTGCTCTCAGACCCACGATGACCTCAGACCCACGCTGACGACCCCGATTATGCCATCAACTAACAAGTGCTGAGGTGACGCAAAGCAATGAAGCAGAAGATACCAACCGTTCACTGCTGATCACACCAAATTATCTACACCACTTGAAACAATCCGACCATTACGATCAGGAACAATCGCCTTCGTCACTCATATCGCCGCAGTCGTCGTCTCGGTTGCACTTCCAGGAGCCGTCGAGGCAGCGGCCGCAGTTCAAGCACTTGAACTCATTAGAGCCGCACGCGCCTGTTGGTGGAAGGTAAACTCAACTTGACGGCAAATAAAGAATGAGAAGCGCACATACGCTTGTTCGAATTAAAAGTAGATACCTAACTACTGCTCTCGAGATGAGTGTACGTCTACAGTCGACCTAGATCATCAAAGCTATGACATTATTAGAGAAGAAAATCTTAAATGACATCTGTGACCCCTCATCCCGAGCGCTTATATCTATGACCCCGAAATAGAGTGTGAAGGACAGACACACTGACGCTGCAGTCCGAGCATTGCAATTATTTACACTCGCTGCACCCGTGGAAATTCCACGGTTAGTGAATGTTTTCACTTAGCTTATTTAACCTGAGGTAGCCCCCATACCTAAACCTCTCCGTCTGAGCTGATGTCACCCGCTTAACCCAGGCTATCCTCATTCAGTCTGTCTCAAGGAGCTTCAATAGAATGTCATCGACATAGCGTCTATAGTATTTGGGGTTGGAAGATTTATTTTCTGTCAGTAGCTTCGTCTCCAAATCAGACATGTAAAAGTCTGCGAAAATGGGTCCGAGTGGGCTTCCCATACTAACTCCGTCCACCTGTATGAATGTTTTCCCATTGTACTGAATAGGCGTTTCGGTTGTGCATCAGTATGACGGGAACAGCAACGCATGAAGTCGCACAGTGGATCAACAAGATCATTCGCCCCTACGTAAACCAATCGCACATGCTCTCTCCAAGTGACCAACTCATAATAGAAATAGATGCTCTCACCATACAACCAACTGATAAAGTAGTTTCCTTGGATGTGGAGTCCTTCTTCACTAATGTACCTGTGCAAGACACCATAGACATCATAATTCACCGCTGCTACAACCATCCAGTTCTGCAATCGCCCCAAATCCCACAGGATACACTGAAGCAACTACTATTAATCTGCACTACCGAAACGCCTTTTCAGCACAATGGGAAAACATTCATACAGGTGGACGGAGTTAGTATGGGAAGCCCACTCGGACCCACTTTCGCAGACTTTTACATGTCTGATTTGGAGACGAAGCTACTGACAGAAAATAAATCTTCCAACCCCAATTACTATAGACGCTATGTCGATGACATTCTGGCCATATTTTCAAACTACAAACAACTCAGCTGGTTTAAAAGTAGATTAAAAAAATCACTCTGTGCTCAGATTCACTCATGAAGAAATGAGCAACAATACCTTCTAATTTCTTGATGTTAAACTAGAGTTAAAGGGCAACCATTTTTCTACCAGAGTTTTCATCAAACAGACGGATGCAGGAATGTACACGCATTTCACTTCCAACGTACCGCTCTCCTACAAGAAGTCAATAGCTAAAACACTAATCCATCGCACATTGAAGTACTGTTCATCATGGTATAGCTGCGCAACCGAAATTGCTAGGGTCAAACAGCTCCTAACTAACAACGGTTTTCCATTGACAAGTTAATAGAAACAGCCGTGAATAAACACCACGAACAAGATCCACAAAGGCCAGAAACAATAGACCTGTTTATAAAGTTGCACAATCGCAACACCTACAAGAAAGATTCTTATTTCATGAAAAGCATAATCTCCGAACACAACAAGCCAGTTGATCCACTGAAGAAAATAGTTCTGCACCCTTACTACAAGCCTAAGAAACTGTTTACACTCTTCAGCACTCCCACCACAGCACCTGAACTTCAGTGTGCCGGGGTTGTGTACCGCTTCTCCTGTCCAGAGCAAGGCTGTAATGCTGCGCAATATGTGGGGTACACCACTTGCACGGTGGAGATCGAGGCGGTGCAAGCAACACCGTTACTCATCAAGCAGTATATTTAAGCACGTTCGGGATGAACAGCAAACCGAACCACCCCCAATAGCAATATTTTCTACCGCATTTTCTGTCCTTAATTTAATTATTATGGGGAATTACCATGGTACAATGCGAAGGTTTCACTGATCTATGTGAAGCGACTTGAGCCAGCCGTGCACGTTTCACTGGTGCTGCTAGCTTTTAGGCCTATAAATATTCCACGGATCCAATGATACGCGGAGGTCAGCAGTCCTGTGCAGCATGGCAAGGTATCTTTTAAAAATGTTTATGACCCTTGGCTCTTTTGATGAACGGGTTAGGACCTGGAAAATTTCAACGTAGGGGTGGGCAATAAGAGTGGTAGCAAAATTCAAGGGGGGGGGGGGGCAGGGAGACACAAAAGCTAGGCCCTAAGCAGNGGGGGGGGGGGGGGCAGGGAGACACAAAAGCTAGGCCCTAAGCAGTACATTTTTTTTTTTCAAGGCCTCACTTCCAGTGAAGGGTGCGTGTAAGTTTATAGGGAGGGAGTGTGGTGTGATGTTATTATGCAAAATATGAACGTTTCACGGGTCTGTCTGAAAAGCCTTGCAAAGCCGTGAAAGTTTCCCGGGTCCCGCTAGTTTGACTTAATACGATAGACTTGCAATCAGTGATAGTTAAATACTGCAACATAGAGTTAATTAATCAATTTGTAGATGTTTTATACGTGAAGCTGCTTGCATGGTGGTATGAGCGAAACCTTGTCATTGATCTGTAACTTACGCAGATTTAAATGCTTATGTAATCGTAATAATGATAGGAAAAAGTTTATTGAAACTCTGAAAAATTCATACAATTCAGTGGGTATCTTGTTTTCTCTTGCAATTCCATAATAGTTACTGTGTTTAAAGCCCAGAATAACGACCGCTAAGCGGAAGATTTAGCTGGAAAGTTTTAATTAAAAGAAAAAGTGGATTAAGATAACTAATGGAATACTCACAATGGCGCTCGTCGCTTCAGTCGCCACAGTCGATGAAGCCGTCACCAGCGAATTCGCTCCTGCGTGCAGTTGCTTTTGTCGCAGTGGAAATGGTCATCCCGACAGTCTAGAATGATAAAATGTCTTAGCCTGGAGCATTATTCATACAACGGACACTAGTGGATACTTATTTATATTAACTGCAATAATTAGTTGATACAGGGCACATTCGATTGAGTCGTCATCAAAGTCAATCTAAGCCGAAATCACTTGACTTGACTCGTCCAGAAATGCCGAGACAGGCGCTGTAGCTTCATCACTTTGAATCGCGTTTCAGATGCTAGGAGTCGCCCGGTTATGTTGAGCAGGCTAAAATTTTCGTTTTACGAAATAATAATACCTTGAGAGTCGACGCCTGAAACTTCAATCAACGAAGCGAAGCCAAAATACCAGTCTAAAGATTCATATAAGTTAAGCCTTAAAGGCTTAATTTCTCTGCCCAATAGAACACGCCCATTGCGAATCAAGCGGCAGGGCTCAGTGGATCCCAACGACAGCAGCTGATTATATCCCCGGGGTGGAGTCGCTTGGCAGCCTAGATTGTGGGCAGTGACTGTGTCTACTTGAATGAGACCTTCAGACTTACTACTACAGTAGGATCTAACCATTTTATCAAGGCAGTTTGGGCATGGTCGAATTCGTCTACAACGTTGCCAATTCTATAGGTATTTCTGAGATTTTGCTCTGTCCATATCTTAGCCCCACCCACTACCTCTATATAGAGAAATCTCAGAAATGCCCACAGAATTGGCACCGCTATAGAGAAATTTGGCAATGCCCAAACTACCTTAATAAAATGGTCAGAATATAGTGGTCGTAAGGACTTTTCAGGGGCACGCACCGAAGTTAGAAGAAAAAGAGCAGTATCACCATGAACTCTCCACCTAGGCTCATAAACAGAAGGTACAGTACCCTCAAGCAACTTTCTACCATCTCCTGTTGATGATGGATAGAGAGTAGTCGAAACGTCAAGGCCAGTATTGGTGAGTCCCTATTGAGCAGCACCGGCAATGATGATTATGGGAAATGCTTTCAGAATAGGTTAATAATCAACCGGGACAAATGTGTAAATTAGAAAAAGCCTCTTTTGAATTACATTAGAATATACAGAACATTTGTACATATATCAAACGTATGACGTTAGGGCAGGCAATGTAGGCCAAGAAGGTTTAGTGGGGCATTCAATCTCCTCGAAGTAGGCAGTCCCCAACCTGAATTACTTCCCCTGACATTTTTCTTCTACTTTGATAAATTATAAATATAATCAAACGTATTTGTAGTTAGCATGATTATATGGCAGAAGACTCTTTTGCTACTGTAGATATTTTGTACACTGACAAATATTTCTATGACGCTCAATCATGAGTATTTCTCTAGAAAATTAATTTTTTTTGCCAATAAAGTCTGTATGTTGGGGCAGTTAGGATTTTGTCGTGAAGTCTAGCGAATTCTGGTATATCAGTACAGCATTGCTAGCTCGTGAAGCTGGCTGGCCTTGATCCTAATAAAAGAACTGTAGTACAGCCCGTGGGAATCTAGAAACTGAAAAAAACAGGCAGCATGTTGCAGGCATTCAATTAAAGTGCACAGCTGCAGGCACAAACTGCACATCTGCTGGCAGTTGACTTGCTCAGCTGCAGGCACAAATGCACATCTGCTGGCAATTGACTTGTTGCTTACTTTCTTATGGCTGTCCGTCGATATCGACGATGACGTCACTCCCTGTGCAGAAGTTGATGAGTACGTAGATGACTGACAAGGCCAATGCGGGAGGCACAAATTCGACCGCAGGTCTCACACACATGCTGCTCTGCCGGTGCACGGGGAGGGGGTACAAGGAGGAGGCTGAGGAGCAACGAGCTCGTCGTCACAGTGGCGACGAGCTCGTTGCTCCTCAGCCTCCTCGTTGTACCCTCGCAGATGTGTAGCAACGCCAGCAGCACATGTAGTCCTCCACGCATCTCTGTCATCCACAAGTTTCGCGCTAGATTTTAAGCCGTTTATCGCAGAGAAAGCAGTTTTTTAACGCGCTAGAGCAGTTCGCCGAAGAAGTCATCAAAGGTCGAGGAATGCGCGTATGGCCAATGTTGATCTCCACAGTAAATCTCTGCTACCGCGTTCAGGCAGATAACGCGTCGTCGGCCATGGTCGATTCCAGTAATAATTTACGATCGTGTATGTGAGCATAGAAAGAACACGATGTGTGGCCTTTGTTGATGGCTTAATAAAGAATTTGCCTCTTTTGACGTCATATATCGACGGGAATGACAGAGGAGAGTTAGACTTTCTCATAGACTAACGCACTTGTCAGAAGTTCCATGTGCGTTCGTTTACAACTTCAACTTTTCAAACAATGAATAGATAGTTGACAGCAAACTCAAACTAAAATTTAACGTTGCGGGAATTTTTTTTCCCATCATCAGTAATTTTAAATAAAAACTACAAAGGATACCTAACAGAATTTTATTTTAGATTACCTGTTTTGACATATGTTAATAGGGTCGGACCAAAAGGGCGAATGACCATGGTGCACTATGGGGTTCTTATATAAGTGTCGGACGGTAAGGCAAGCGGAGGAAAACGGGCAAGTACAGTCAGAGGAAAAAGTGTCAGTCATGGGTTGTAACGAGTGGTACTGCTGTAGTCTTTATATTGAAGCTAGGTTTTGTTGGATATAAGTGATAGTGATTCTAGGGCAGCGGAGATTAAAGAAAATGTACAGTTGGAGGAAAAATGTCGCATGGGCTGTAGTCTAAAAGGCGAATGAACAGAACTGTGAGAATGGGCCGGGTGTCAGCTCCTGTACAGTCGGCAGATGTGGAGCTAGGTACAGCTGAGGTCATAATGTTGAGGCTAGGTCTTGTTCTATGGATATAAAGGGATATTAATGTTGAGTTCGATTAGATTAGAAGAGTCAATAATTGAGAAGTCATTTTTTGCTGATGGGATGGTCGTTTTGCCCAGCATGCAGGTGGCGAGCCGAATGTGAGGGTTTTGCAAGTGGTAGGCCAGGTTCGGCTCGACACACCTAAATATTGGTCAATTCGCGCTTTGAAATGTTGTCAAGTGCTACCAATGTACGAGGCATTGCATCCTCTGCATTTGAAACAGTAGATAACACCTGACAGGAGCGGTGCAGGATATTTGTCTTTAATTTTAAAATAGGACCCTATGGTAAATGTCTTTGTACGAAAATTTAAAGTTTATATGTGGGTAAGCTACAGAAAGGAATATTTTTAATGCGTTTTCTGCACTAACAGAGGCTTTCTTGTAGTACGGAAGCGAATGAAAAAAGTCTTATTTAGGGACTGAGGGTTTGCTAATGCCGGGATCGAACAGTTTGTCTAGGAACAATGTGCAGTAGTGGTGCAGAAGATGGTGCGGGTAACCGTTATTTTTGAAGAAAGTTCTTAGAAAGTCAACTTCCTTTGAGAAGCTATGGTAGGAGAAGGAGAAATGGTATGCTCGAAATAGTAGAGTTTTCATAGCATTGATTTTAAATCGATCGTAGCCGTGACTGAAAAATTTTGCCCCGAGGCCTGAGAACGTGGGCTTTCTGTAAACCCCAGTGAGAAGCGTTGAGTCGTGGTTGGTTACTAAAACATCTTAAAAAGCTAAAGAATTATATGACTGGTTTTCGGCAGTGAACTTGATATTTTGATGTTTACTATTTAGATATTCCAGAAATAAATCAGAATCTGTTTGGTTCTTAAAAACTAGGAAGGTGTCATCTACATAGCGACTATAGTTGATCGGTTTGAAGTCAGTTGGGCAATTGTTAAGTCAAAGTGTTTCATGATGGCATAGGAAGATATTTACTAGCGACGGACTGAGACGGTTTCCCATGGAGACCCCAACTATTTGATTATAGTCTATTATTAAACATGAAGAAGGAATCTTTAATTGTGAGACAAAAGAAAGTTCTAAAGGCAGGTTTGTCCATGTTGTGGAATAGGTCCGTGCCATCAAAAACTTTGTTGAAAATGATATCTATAGTTTCGTCTATGGTGATGTTGGTGAAAAGAGAGGTGACATCGAAGCTGGATAAGTGGGCGTTGGGAGGCAATTGTAGGTCTTTGATACGGTCAAGAAATTCATATGAGTTGCGCAAACTAAACTGATTTGTGGTTACAGGTTCAAGTAATGGAACGAGGAACTTAGCAATAGCATAAGACGGGGTTTTATAAGCAGCTAGAATTGGTCGTAAGGGGACATAAGCTTTGTGTACTTTTGGAAGCCCGTACATACGGCCCGGGGAAATACCTGAGTTGTGAAGTGAATGGTAAATTGAATCAGTGATGATGACTTGGTCTAACAATTTTTTTTAAATCTATGAATTTTATCGAAGAATTTAAGAGTAAGCTTGGAGGGATCGGTATGCAAATCATAAATAGTGAACTTGGTCGTATCGGAAAGGGTGGGATTCAATTTTTGATAAACTGATTATTATTATTATTAAAACTTCACGCTTCAGCTCCCACGGACAGGTAATACAACCCAAACGAAGCATTTGCAACACCGGGAAGCCCAAAAAGCTGCTAAAGGAAATCCAGCAAAAAAACATTAACAGCCGACTTAAAAGCCTGCAGGCCAACACGACCAAAAGCCGATGCAGGCAACAAATTCCAANAAACCTTGAGGGCAGGGAGAGAAGAATACAACCAATGCCTCTCATTATTGTACACTTTATAAAACATACATAGCTCAGCTACTCTTCTCCTGTGGGACAGGTTCACCAGATCAATATCAGCACACAGAATGCTGGCTGAACTAACAAGTCGGTCCAACAGACGTAAATGAGTTTCAGCAGCTGAAGCCCAGACCGGGGCGCAATACTCTAACACAGGCAGCAAAAAAGCATAAAAACTTTTGCGGACAACCTGACTGTCACCAAACACAGAATTCACCTTACGCAGGAGCCCAATCTTAGTGGAAGCACGTGACACCAACCTTCTAATATGCGGCTCAAAAGTGAGCTCCCCATCAGAGACGACACCTAGAATCTCCAATGAGCTAGACTCCTGAAGCAAAGTGTCACCAATCTTTAGTTGGGGATGCTGCGGTAAAAGTGTCCGAGACCGACTGATAATCATCGATTTGGTCTTACTGGCAGTCAGCTTCAGTATCACTTCTATACGTAATATCACTTCTATTTTTAATTTCTAGCCTTGTTGCTGTCTCTCAGTAATCATTTCAGAAGGGGTTTTTCGTAGAGAAACATAGGATACGAATTCACACCACTCGAACTGTGAGGAGTGTATGGGCCAAATTATCTTACCCTTGCTTGCTATGGTAGGTGACTATCAATGCATAGCTGCTGCTGTAATGCTGCCCGACGTCGATCCAAAAGCGCGCATTCACGGAAATGATCTCACCGAATTTTCTAAAATATTGACAGTTATCACAATTATGGTTGGTCAAAATATGAGGGTATCTTGAAATTTTATTGATACTCATGAGAAATTAGGAAAATTCACGGAATTTTTGGCGCTGAAAATCACTGAGCGCAGAACAATGAACGAAGAACGGTAAGGCGGTTCAATTTTGTCTCGCCTCGGAGCAGCTAGGGTTAACAAATTCAGCAAAGTATGACGAGACTAAGAATTATGATAGCACTATATAGACGCGAAGGTCATTCAATGAAAAGAACAGTTTCTGTCATGAAATATGAACGGTTCAATTGCTCTGTTACATGAGTAGGCTCCAAAACATCCAGCTAGCACCGGTTAAAATACTACACAATATAATTAATGCACGCTCACTATAGCAATACTAATATAAAGGAGGAGCTATCAACAAGAGTAACAAACAGCGTAGTTGCCTTCCTGGCAAATTATTGCATTACAAGGCGTTTATGCTCTTTCATTTTGATTTACAGCTCAAAAATGCGAGCTCCACCAAAGTTGGGCGCAGTTTAGCCTA
>LQNS02277221.1:276939-301734 GCA_001587735.2 Parhyale hawaiensis | reverse complement strand
ATTAAGCGCAATACAGAGTAAAGGCGTGTAGGCCAGCCTCGTGGCCGGGATACAAAAGAATGTTGCCAGATTGAATTCACCATAGGTCAACTACGGGAGACTGTCAAGAACAAAAAGGAGCCGACGTGCGCTCCTACATCACCACACCACAAACTCACGAACAGAAGACAAGGAATCGTAAATATTGCAGGAGGTGGAAAGTCAGCGAGAGGTTGTAGCCTGGATACCCATGGACCCTATCCTACTCGAATCGCCATGTCGAAATTGACCGCATGGGAAAAAATCTACTTCTTTTTGATTCTTGCCAACCGAAATGAACTCTTTTAGTGACGAATTCAGCCACAGAGCGCGGCGATCCCAACAGTGTACGGTGGAGTTAGTGAGAGGATGATTTAACAAAATTGACAGTGAATGCTAAGGCACACACGTAATAGTCAGCTCTCGTAGTATTTCGTAGTCATCGGGCTATTACGCAAAAGTTTAGTGAACCTTCAAGAAATATGTAATCTGGTTGTCCGTTGCTTAGAAACAATTTAGTAACCTATGTAGACCAGTCCACCATTGAAGATGATATAGATTGGCCGATAAAATTAAGACCGTCAATCTACACCATGCAGTCCGGCTCATCAAATTAATAGGCGCACTTGCTCTGACCCTGAGGTAATCATAATCAGTTACCATTGGGACTTCGGGATAGTTCTCTATATCTTCATAAAATGGAGTTCTTGACTTTCCTCTACGTAATTAACAACAGTTTGTTGGTTGTTTGCTCCCTTGCATTGGTTGGTCCGACTCTCCATTTAGATAGGATAAAATTCATCCACTGAATACCAAGACGAAATGGCAGAAAATTTGAGCGTTAAATTACTATAGCCAATATTGTTTCTGCATATGCTCGAAGTAGCTACTGCATATTCTGAAACTCAAATCGCTTAAAAATTTTGTGATCGAGGTTCAATTTGATATCCAAGTTTTTGAGCGTGGTATACGAGAGGCTAAATCTTCGATTGAGTTTTCTTTCCTGTCGTACATAATAAATTTCGCTTGTGTCTTCTTTAGATGAATTTCTCCATAGCAGTTGAAGTGTGAAGCGCTAAAAATTTTCAGTTCTCATCACCGCCAAATATTGAACGTGATGATGGTTCAACTGCTGGTTTCCAAGATACAGCAAGAACTGTGCATAATCGGTAAATTCTTTCGATTGAACTATATAATCTTGCTGTTACCTGACCTTCAAGAATTCCAAAAGTAGTATTCGTTCTTTTGCATGCAGGAAAAAAATTTACAATTCCGAAGTGCAGCATTCGTAGATTTGATGGAAAATCAAGCGTAATAGTAGGAGGCATATTTTGTAGCAAAATCCGTTTGACAAACAATTACTATAAAAACCTTCATTACAGAATTATCGTCTAGTTTCAAACATATGTAACCGGGTTGCATTACTTGCAACAACACGGTACAAAGAAGTGCTCCTGTCTGAAGTTGCAAACAATTCGAGCCTTGCGAGCTCAGCTTAACTCGACGAGCAGATCGATATGGTATTGTCACGGCGCCAATGCACTGGAGATGTGACGCGCCCTTGATAGGTTATAAATACTAGCCAGAACATACAGCAAGCAAATCATTGCAGTGCCGACGACAAACAACGGTCGGTGCTCGCGGGTGTGACACTCAATATTCCGCTAAGAGACCTGTCTACCGTAAAGGTCTAAATAGCTATAGAGTGCTTGAGCCATAGACATACGCATTGTGCACCAATATAGGCATTGTATAGTGCTATAGACTACCTGATCGCAATGTCAGTCATGACCTGTGCTACAGACTATAAATATATGGAATACGAGTACCTCTGTGTGTCACTGCCAGCAACTGGCGATCCTACGGTTGTTCGTGAAGAAAGTAAAGAATCTTGAAGTATCCCCGATACAAGAGATAGGAGATCACTATGATAGAGATATACCTACAGACTATTATAAAGAGTGTCTGCAAGCAGATCTAACTTGGGACACTTGTACGATGCGATAGACACTTATCCTGGTGAGGCTTGCCCGAGCAGCGGCAACGCGAACCAGTGTACCTACGCCGTGCATGAACGGGTTGGAGGTTAGAATAGCAAGACCCCCAACACTAGCGCTCGTACAGTATTATCTGCATCGAGTACCAATTCGAGTACGTGTAAAAACGGAGAACAATCGTCAGTTCCATTCCTAACGATCAACCAATCTTAGGAATTTTTTAGTTTCTTCATTAAATGTTTAAGTTGTTGACAACAACACGTTTTTAGGAGAAAAAAAAACGAACTTAAGATTCAACACTTTCCTTGAATATAAAATAAACTGTTTTCACCCCAATATATATTGCTAAATGTTTACAAGCCAAAGAAAGTGATTCCATAAATTCGGAGAACAAACTTTGGCTGCGACCCGAATGGAAGAACCGTAGCTGCAAATGCAAGCGAGGGAGACTTTTTTTCGTTTACAGCCAGGAAAAATTCTAGAGCTTTTGACAGGCGGAGGTCAATCAACGTTTTGTCGCCAACCAAATGCTGCAATCATCCAAAGGAATTCCTTCTATTTTTCCAAGGGTCAAGCGCCCTTCAGCAAGTACAACTCTTTTATCAGCAAAATTTCCACATCTGCGTTCGCCTTTTTGCAATTCAATGGCATCAGTCGGAATATCAACACCTGCCATCAAATTGTCAACGTCCAAACGTACAAAATTGATGGAACTTGTTTAGCGCACCGGCGCGCTGCAGCCATGGCAGTTTCTGCCTCTATGTTGCAGGGAAGAGAAGTTCCCAGGGAGCCTTATCGAAAGAAAACAAATTTATTATTGAAAGAAAACAAATGTGCAAAAGTATGCCCCCATGAAATGCTGCGCATTTTTAGTTTGTTGGAAATCCTGGTGTTTTCCATGCCAAAAATTGAATACATAGATTTTGTGTACACTCATGTCAACTCTTCAGCCTCAACGAATGCATTTAAAGTGAAGAATGCAGACAGAATATATTGATTGGGAGTTTAAATACTTGCTCTCAACTTCAAATCACTGGAACCAAGAAACCGCGGGTATATAGGGAGGTAGATTTAAAAAGCATTGTAAATCATTAACTCATCTGCCAGTTGCTGCATGTTTAATTGAGTCATGAACGTCCCAACATAAGTACATCATTAGAGTTGGATTAGCTAATAGATTTGCAACAGCGAATGCCAATCATTAAAGCAAAAGAGAAATAACAAGTAATGAATCATACTAGTAATTGAATTTTGCAGTAGCAGCTCCCATCCATAACAAATGCCTACAATAAGATTTACGAATCACGTTACTCACTGTACATTAGGGCTTCGCGCATATCCAATATATGTATGCTAGTCTCATCATCAGGAGCGAGACAGATGTTTAGTAAGTTAGGAAATGATTAAAAAAAGTCTGGTCCACTGAAGTTCCGTGCTGCAGTTATGAGTCAGATATCAGACTTTATCTGCAAACCACAGCCGACTAGCATTATTTTCGTTCAATATCGCTTAG
Source organism: Parhyale hawaiensis (assembly GCA_001587735.2). NCBI lineage: Eukaryota > Metazoa > Arthropoda > Malacostraca > Amphipoda > Hyalidae > Parhyale > Parhyale hawaiensis. The sequence continues at coordinate 298,206 of LQNS02277221.1, read as the reverse complement.
ATTATTTCAAACAAGTTTGGATTAACTTTCTATGTATCTTTAGCTTTCTATGTATATCACGGTTAGTCATCTCCGCCAAGGCGGTTATGTTTTCGTCGGATTTGTCTATCTGTGAATCTATATGTCTGTCTGTTATCAAGATAACTCAAAAAGTTAAGAATGGATTTGCATGAAATTTACAGAGATTGTTAAGTATGTTAGGAGAAAGAGATGGTTACCTTTTGGTGAATATCCGTTCATCCGTTTGTTTGTCTGCCTCACTTTGTCTACGCTACAACTAAAAAAGTTACTGACGGATTATCATGCTAGGTTTATTGCGATGAGTAAATGACGAAATTTTCGTGATAATCTGTAAGTTCGTTCGTATGTTTGTTGCTGTCTTTGATTTTGTGCTTTTTAGCGCAATAACTCGCCAAGTTCTAAATGGATCTCTATGAAATATACAGGAGTTGTAAGTATTGCTAAAAGACATAGATGATTAAATTTTGATACAGATCGGTTGGTTCGTTTGTATGTTTGACTTATGTTTGTCATGTTCGTTAGCATCATAACTCAAACAGTTATGAGGGTATCTTCAAAAAAATTTAGAAGGTGTTAATATTATCAAAATGCACTAATGATTAGATTTTGGCTTGATGCAAAGAAAATCATGATATCAGCTCCAATTTAAATGTTTCTTTGCATTGCCTGGTTTGGCGGAGGTATTCGCTATCAGAGTGCTTTAGTTTTAAATACTTTATTCAGGATTGTTGCGAGAATTTGTACGTACTATCTTAGCATCATAATGTATTAAGTAAACTACGATGTCTCGTTTCTAATTATTGTTTATGATTAATTAAACCACACGGCTGGGTTGCCACGGACCGGTTGCAAGACTCAAATTAAGATTTCTGCCCCACCTGGGAGCCCGTGAAGCACCCAAGAAAACATAACGAACAACCACGTCTGCCGATCCACATTGCCAAACACGAAGCTCGACAGCGAATTCCTCGTCAAAACAGGCCAGGGTACAAAACACCGACTGAGCTGGTAACTTCGGCACCCAATAGTCTCCAATGTAAATGGATGGATGTTGGCTGCAGTTTCTGTGTTGCTCCTGAGGACCTTGAGCGCAGGGACAGAAGAATACAACCAATGTCTCTCGTTGCTGTTTACATTATGAAACATACACATAGGGAGGTCACCCACCGCCTGTGGGACAGATTCAAAAGATTACTGTCAGCACACAGCCAACTGGCTGAGCTAACAAGTTGGCCCAGTAGACCCAAGTAATTGGCTGCAGCCCAGCCGAAGCCCAGACCGGTCAGCGATACTCAAATAAAGACAGCTTGAATGCATAAAAGCATCTTCGGATAACGTCCCTGGTACCGAGCACAGCACTCACTTTACGCAAAAGACTAATCTTACTTGAAGAAAGTGAAACGGGATGTTTAACATGAGCTTCAAACGTAAGCTTCTTACCAAAGAGGACAGCGAGGATTTCTAGAGAACTAGATCCCTGAAGCAGAGTGTCATCTATTTCAGAGGGGATGCTGGGGTAAAAGTATCGTAGACCGACTGAGAATCATATATATGTACCTCCATAGTTTTGCTGGCATTGAGCTTCATCCTCCAGGCAGAAAACCATGATCTGATGCGCAACAAGTCGCTATTGAAAGTCTGAGCGACATTATTACTCATTTTGGGGATTGATATGTTCGCTATCCACGTGGAATCATCAGGATAGTTGATCATCGTGTTCTCCAGCAAAGGGAGCATGTCGTTCTTTACAGAACGGAGAGTAACGGGCCACGTGCCTTATCCTGAGGAACCCCCAAAAATCACCGCGCCGGAATCACTGAAGCAACCATCTATGGATACACTTCGCACAGAAACAAAATCACGAATGATTAAAAAAACTATTCTCCCAACTCCAAAAAACTCCAACATGTACAATAGCACCATCTGATTGACCCTGTCAATGACCGCATTTAAGTTTAACTGAGGAAAGTGTGTTTCACACCGATGGTCCAGGGCCAACTGTAAATGGTGCGACACAGACAACAAAGCGTTACAGCAACCACAACGTGTTCTGTACCCAAACTGACCAGTTGGCAGCAGTCCAGTTACTTCAGCAAAGCAACCCAACTTACAAGCCACCACTTTCACAAACATCTTCCTTAAAAATGGGCGTTAACATCATGGGGCGGTAATTGGCGACATTTGGCAAGACTAGAAGTTATTTATACTTTTACGGAATTTCAATGAAATATGAACTCAGAATTCATCTTTACAAAACGGAAAGTTCTGTCTGCAGTCTTACAACACTAGAACCACCCTATGTTATGAAAAATCACTTCTCCAAGGAATCCATAGGCTACTCTAGCTTTAGTTATACCTTCAAGGTACCTTTCGTTCGTGTCCCCGTCGATCGTTTGTTTTCATTTTCGTAACTACTTCTAGTAATGATATTTTTTCTTCGACCTTACTCCCAGACTTGCTGGATCCTTTTGGACTGGTTCTAAGTTTCTCTTGTCATACGATGTCCCTCTATCTTCTTCTTTTGGAATATCTTTGCAGGCATTAAGAAGGCTTAAATAAACATATAAATAATACGATGTTTGCATTTCATTGAGGTCTCCTCAGTCGCCTGCAAATGCCACCGTCATAAGGAAAATTAAATATTGACTGCTCTTGATATTTGCATAATTTATATCTCTGCCCTTTCCAGGGATGCTGTCGCAATGTTGGACTGCCGGGTACACTCGTTAATTATTACTCCTTAATTATGTAGTATATCGACTCGGCGCTGGAACGCTGCGCCTGCGCTCGTTATCGTACGACGCTTCAGAGACGAGCAGGCGGTGCGCAAGTAAATAATTTAATGCCGTTATCTTGGCACAACACGTGCCTGCAACACGAGGCTCGCCACGCAGTCAACAAGACGATAATAGTTTTGCTTTCCTGAGATTTTGACTTAATGAACTTCAGGTTTGTGAATATTCCCTAATTTTTATTTTTAATTCGAGTTGATTTCGCTGTACAAAACCTACTTTTAACACAAAATTCGCACAAAACTGATAGAAAGTCCCGTTTTTATCGGCTGCAGTTAAATTCGGTGACAAACGTACAGACGTACAGTAACTGCCTTCTGACACATACAACGACTTTCTTTGGTGTAATCATCACAGTCTTGCAAAAATTACCGTTTGATACACACAAACATTATTGTATGCTTGTAAATTTGCTGTGAATCAGGCAGCATGAAGAATGGGAATCAGAGAGGTTGGAAATAAATTCCATAGAGGCAGATATTTCCCTCCCATTTGGAAAAACGGACGGAGACCAGATAAAAACAATTCAATTTTATTTTCAACGTAAAAATTTAATGCGAATTACCAGCAGGGAAGGAGGTTAGTAATGCTTCGGCGCGCTGAAATAATCTGTCTTGGGAAGTTTTCCAGTATATTTTCCATTTAGAACCATGCAGCTCGACACAGCATAGTGACGACTGTGCCAAGGCACACTGACAGACTGTCGATGTAACGTTCTTTATCGTCAGTTACATCTAACCGCCGTGTAAATTAGCTACAATATCATTAGTATGGACCTGACATACCACTGCATTAGCTTATCCTGCAAAACGACTCAGACCGATTCCAGTACCATTAACTATCCTCACATATCCACTGTTTTCAGTAATGTGTTTCCTATCCCTCTCACGTTCTCCAGTTGACACTGAACAATAATTATTTGCGGCTGTTTCTATATGAAGATCTCTTAGCATGCTACTACTGTTTCCAGTCAACTATTGCTTGTAATCCACTGCGCTAAAACCGAAATTATTAGGCAAATTTGTGTTATCGTAATCACACAGTAGTTATTCCTTCGAATGAAGATATTTACCTACTGAATTGTGGCAAAATATTTTGTACGTACTGTAGATATATAAGTTGAAATTGTGCAGATTTGAATGAACTACAATCACTCCCGTATAACAGCTGAAATTTGAAATCCTAAGCTATCAAGAAAGTGTCAAATACGTTTGGGCATTCAAAAGGTTTTGACAAAAGGGTAGCAAAATGTTAATTGTGATGCACTTTTAATGAATCTTACACTTCTCATCATACTCTCATCCACAAAGATTACACACTTCTGTATCAGTGTCATCCACTTGAAGAAGCACTCACAGTGCTATTAAGCGAGCATCTTTTCAGCTCTAAATTTATCCTCAGGGATTCCAGTAAGATTTTTGACAACTTTGAAAATTGTCAAAATTCAGATGGTGCGAGGTCAGGACTATAAGGTGGATGGTTAATGAGTTGTGACTTGCTGTCCTCCAGAATAGGGTGAGTTTGGCCCAAAAACTTTGCCGGGATCGACCTTCATAGGAATAGGATCTTGCCGGAATGATAAATTTAAAGCAGAAAACTATACCTGCATGGTAGGGCTGTAAGTGCTTTTTAAAGTGGATGACACCGCTACAAAAATGTGTAAAGCTTGTAGGAGAGTTTGTTGAAACCCTGCGAAGTTCAATGAATGCGCATTTCTGTTGATTTTGCTTTGGCTACATTGTGGCTGAAACACTTTGAAATTCCTACGTAAAAGTATATATGTAGGGAAAAGACATGATACAGCATCAATTGAAAAAATCAACACGCTCTCAAAGCTTGAAATTAGAAAAAACAAAGACTTGAGAAATATCAACGATTCTGGGAAAAGAAAATCGACCTGCAAAAAAAAGTAAATACTACGATCTCATTTGGGAAAGTAGAAAATATCAATGAAGATAATTTTGATGTGTTTTCACGGAAAATATAAGAGGTTCCATCAAATGCAGCTATAGAAGATCAGTGCAATATATGCAATAATGACACTTCTCTGAACGCCGTTTCATCAAATCATATGACCAGAGCATTTGACACAATTAAACTCAACTGAATATCTAATATATCACGATCTACGTCAGTTTTGAGAGAACGAAGTAGAAAGTATATAATTGTAGGTGATACTAAAATAGTATTAAATGTTTCTACTACCACAAGCAGCATGCTTATTAGTAACTTACCTAATTATTAACTTACCTAATTATTTAGGGAGAATAAATTGAAGTCCACGGAAAAATAGCCATTGTTTCAATACGTATAAGCGGATCAGCTTCATTTTGGTGCACTTCATGCAGATGGACGTCATCGTCATGCAGGGAAATATATATGAATTTGACCAATATACCAAATCAAAAATTTATAGGCACTTATCGGCTGTTTACGAATAAATAGTGAGCGGTATTTGATAACATCGGGTGAGTGTCATTAAATTTCCAATTGGGTAGAAACAGTCTGTTATTACGAAAAAAACAACAAAGCTGGATAACAATTTGACTACACACACAATACTTATTGCCATATCAACAATGCTAAGAGGACCACTAGTTACAGGTTACCATTTGCTGTTATCCAACCATTCTGCATCTTCATATATTTCGGGTTATCAAGAGTGTAATTAATATTCATAACTTTATGCGTAGGCCTTATTCTACTGAGCTTCTATATCTGCTGTAGTAATTCATTTTATCAACTCCTATTACTGCAAAAACAAAAAATGCAAAACTTGCATTTAATTCTTTTTTTTTATCATTCAGAAGTGCGTATTTTCTAGGGCAGTATAGGCCAAATGCAACAAAGGAAAATGTTAATGATAGGTTAGTAATAGTCGCAAAATCGGCCGGTAGACTTCGCTGACAGTTTGCCCTGTAGTAGGTAGTCAGCTGAAGCTTTATTCACGTAGCTCGAACCAAAATAAAAAAGTAAACTATTCACTTACGTGATCAAAATAAAGTCATGCGCGATGGTTCAGCAGGTTCCCTAATAGCTCTGGCATTCTTACCGCTGTCACGATAAGATGAACGTTTTTCATTAACCCTTTCCCTACTGACGGCATTTCTAGATTCCAGCAACAGCAGCATCAAGTTTTGCCTAATAAAACCAGTGCGGTGCTTTTTTTCTCTCGAAAATTTGACCTACACATCTGACAGCGTATCAAAAACCAGTGCTAATTTTACTTTACGTTCGAAAATGACCTGTAGGTGAGCTTAAGTGACTACTATGAAGTGGTCTCAATAAGCTGCTAAAAATTTGTTTTCACAAGAAAGCCTTTTCGCATGGGAATGGATTATTGTGATGGTGTTGGCATGTCACAAGGTTTTGTTTAAGTTACTTGACAAAATCATTCAAGTTTTCTGTGCACAAGGTTGTCGAAACGGGAGAGACAAGTGTCCCATATTTGATTAGACAGGGAACCAAGAGTTCGAGTGAGTGCACTGAAGCTAATTGGTCAGACATTGAGTGTCGCAGCTGAGTCCCCTAATCCACCAGTTCTGGATCAGTTTTGACCCAGCGATGGCTCGTCACGTTAACAAAGAACTGAAACATTTTTGTTGCGGTCAAACACGACCGCTCTGAAGTAATGATTTCTATAGTACTTCAAATAAAGTTTCGCAGGACTGACCCCAACTCCATTATGTAAGAATGGTCTCTATCATTCTTCTACTGTACTTTAATTTAGGAAAAGATAGGCCAATAGATATATCGGAGTGACTTGAATACAAATATAATGTCGACTAATAAAATTCAACCCTTCGGGAGAAAGTATTCCATCATGAAAAACTTGAAATTTCAATCTATACCTAGGAAATAAAAAAAATATTTATTACTAATGTAGTGATGGAAGCATGTGTGTTGTTGGGGGAAGTCTAAAAAGCGAATGAACCAAGGTAGTTGGAAGGACCGGACGTCAGCTCCTGTACAGTCAGCGGGTGTGGGGGCTAATTATGGACTGTGTGAAGCGGTACCGCCGAGATCATAAAGTTAAGGTTGTTTCTTGATCTATGGATGTAGAGGGACTCTATGTTGCGAGTTCGATTGGATTAGAAGAGTCTATGATGGAGAAGTCATTCTTGCTGAGGATATGGTTGTTTTGCTCAGCGTGTAGGTGGGGAGCTGAATGTGAGGGCTTTGAAAGTGGTAAACCGGTTCGGCTAGATTCACCTAAATGCTGGTCAATACGGTCTTTGAAATGTTGTCCAGTGCTACCGATGTATGACGCAATGGGACCCGACAATTATAACGCTAGATAACACTCTACAAAAATGGTGTGGGAGGTTTGTCTTTAAATTTAAAGAGGGACTTTATGGTAAACCTGTTTTGTATGAATATTTGAAGTTTATATGTTGGTAGGCTTCAGAACGTATTCACTCACACGCTGTGACTGCGTCAATCAGAAATATTGTCTCCTAAAAGCCTTCATCTTTAGAACCGCTCCGCTATGCTTTTGAATCTGAGACATAGTTCTCCTGTCAGAAACGTCATTTTCTTATCCAATTGAAAGTGTAAAAATACATATATATGTTCGATTTGATTCGGTCTTCCCGGCCTCAGGCTGCGGATTACCAAACACTTTCGTAAAATGGCGAGCATTGTGACTGTACGGTAGAGGGCATGAACGCGTTGACAGTATGACTAAAGTATTATATAGTACATTCGATCTTCAATTCACCAATTAAACTTCTCACATATTTCAGTATTATGATGATACGGTGTTAGGAGGTTGAAGCAATTTTGATTGCAGTGTTTTTTAAGATCAGTTTAAATAGTGAAAAATAACGAGCCTGGAAATTTGCACTTCTTGCAGGACTTGCACAATACTGTATATGTATATATTTCTTTTTTTGTCCAATCCAGTAACTTTAAAAAGTTTAGGAAAAAGCAGGCTTAGGTAATGTGTCGTACAGCGCGCTAAGGGTGAGCTCACAGGTGACTCATATCAACGCGTTCGCTCATCCACTTACCCGAATGTGTTACTGTGCACTTGAAATAGCAAAGTAGTGCACGGTACTTTTTTGTCAGTTTCATTTCACCCGAAGATCGAAAAGATTTTTGTAACTTGTCTAGTGACACACGCAGAGGAAACTTGTTGGACGGTTAACATTTTATTAACCTTTTGTAGCGTAAACGTAGTTGTGTTGACAACGATACTACAAAACATTCTGACGAGTGAATAAGTGAACGCGTTGAGATGAATGGCGACTGAACTCAGCCTAGATTTCACACGTAAGCACTCAAATTTCTTTCTCGTCTGAGGACTGCCTCCGATAAGCTCTGTGCTTAGTTGTGTTCCAATTTGTAATATAGAAATAGTGCTACATCAAGATGTTCTTGTAAGAGTATTGGATATTCCACTAACTTGGTTGGTCCGTTTGTGATCTTACCTGACGTAATCCTCAGCCCTGTAAATTTATATTATATTTTCGCCCTCTTTAGCTAGTGGTTCCATCTTTAGCAACTGTTCTCCAAAGTGAATTCAAAGCTTGCTAATCTATTCTTCACCCTCTCGGTGGTGAAGTGACAACGGTTCGGCATCGCATCAACGGAGGCCCGGGTTCGATTCCCCGGACGGCACGCTACGGATTTACACTGCGTGGAGCACTCCAGCACCGANGGGATCCTAAATTGACTCTCAGCACGGACTGCTTCTCCTGCTCTTCACACTACTGGATCTTCAAAATTCTAGAATTAAGGCAAAAAGAATACCTCGATAGGTGTATCCATTGTACCCTGTATACGAGATAATAAATAAAATTTGTTTGTTTTGTTTTCTTAAATAATAAAAAAGCTTCGTGTACTTATGTATTTCGTGTCTGCTCTCACGGAAGCCGATAAGCGGAAAATAGCCCAGGTTGCAGATTTTGTGATTAAGTTACTTCTTCATAGAGATCGATGTCCAGGTTGCAGAAGATGGCGAAAGTTCATCCTTTTCCCTTTATCAGAATGCACTTTTTGCTTGAAACACTTCTTGAAATCGGAATAATATATTTATGCAGTTCTGGAGTCCGATTCTATAACTTTTTTCTCTCAGGGCACAACTTATAAATTTGGCAGATGATCAACGAAGCACTCACGACGGGCAGCAGAGAATTTCACCGGCAGTAGACAACAATTTCTTCTGAGAGAGCAAATTTCGCTTCAGAGGCCGAAATTTGAGCACTTCAGTGAACTAGTAGTAGTAGAAGTCTTTACTAGCGCTTCAGTGGCACACTGTTTATATCGCGCCGAACTATTCCTGTGTTTAACCACAGGCTCATGCGCCAACTAAGGCGCGTTTTAAATTGTCAATGATTTTTGTCTCGGCTTTTCTGCCGGTAGGTCTCAGAGTGGTCAGTGCGCTACTGACTGGAAAAAGGCGCAAGTTGAGCATCTACAACCCCCGGGCGTGGCTGAACGCTGTCGCTCAGTTACGCCGCACATGGGAAGGGAACGAAATACAAGAAAAGAGAAGTCTAGCGGGAATAGGTAAGCCACCTCGATCAGTAGCCCACCTCCCGAAACAGAAGGGGAAGTATTGAGAGCCTACCTAACTTTACAAAACTAACTTCGTCAGCAGGAACTGCGGCCAGATGCTACATCACCTGCGGAGAAGGCAATCGGGACCCTGGGGTGCGTGATNGCCACAATATGCCCCTGAGGGCGCACTTCAGTGAAGCAGAGAGTTAAGTATTGAAGACAGTACTACTGATACGGTGCACTCACATTGCATACATGCTGACTGGAGGGGCATTCAAGTTTATTGCACAATTTTACTTAAGATTTTACTTTGGAAAACTCACGTTTAACTAAGAAAGAGGATGGGAAACGTAAAGAAGAACGAGACTACTACAGTCTCAAGAAGACAGAGAAAGAGATGAAGCACCTATGCGGCACAGTGAAAAGAAGGACTTAAAGCAGAAAAGTTACAGAAGGGAATAAGAGTTGCTAATGAGGGTGAGCGGAAAAATGTGGATGCGGCAAGTCAGAGAAGAGTGCAAACATATCGATTATTGCGTGAATATTTTCACTCACGGGTCCACTGATGTAAGCAATAATAATTATCATCTATATAATAATACACAGTTGTTGGTTGCCTGCTCCGAGCTGGCTTGCTTGCTCTTTAGTTGGTCCTTTTGCCCCGTCACGCTGTTAAGGATTTAGATAGGATGAAATTCATCTACTAAAAAACAAGTTGAAATATCATGACATTTCCGCCCTTGGAATTACGATGACAAATATGTCTTCTGAAATATGTGCTCAAAAGTGGAAATACTGCATTTTCTAAATCTCTCTTCGCTTTGAAAAATATGTCGGTACCATTTGATATGATGAATCTTCTTTTGAGCGTGGTAGAAGAAAGGCGGAATCTGTGATAGAGTTTTTGATGCTGTTGGGCATGAGCTATATCGCATATTTTATAGCTGAATTTCTATGTAGCAGTTAGAGAGGATCAGTCTAGGTTGGAGTTTTCATTCGTTTTGGGCATAATCCACTACGCTAATACTTCCTTTAGCTGGATCTCTTCGTGGCAGCTGAAATTTCACGCTAAACAGATGCCAAATTATATTCGCTTTACCTATAGCCAAATTTCGACCCTTGAAGGTTCAATTATTGTTAGCTGATATCCAGGTCACAGTATAAGCCCTGAGCATTTCCGCTGAATTTTTTTTTCGATTGAACTATATTTACTTGGTGCTGCTCAACTTTTGAACAATTCTGAACTGATATTCGCGCCTTACCTTGCAGGGAGGATATTTTGCACTCCAAATTCGTGGCGTTGCAACTTACGCATCTTTAATGGAAGATCACGCATGTTGGTATGAAACTTATCTTACAGCAAAACTTATACTGGAAGAACAATAAGAAACTTCATTACGAAATTATTGCAGTCATTGTTGACGGTTATGCCCTCTAGTAATATGGATATTGGCTACCAGAATAGCACCCAAAATCACATAAGATACGATGAGGGATTCCTAGTCTCACTGTAGTTTCTGCTACAAAGGTACAATGTATGGGACCTTTCCTTAAATTGGATTTTATTATTTGAACTTGTCTGAAGGAACCTTGCAATTACATTGACGTATGCACTGTAATAGTTTCGAGAAAGTCAAAAGCTATGCAAGACAGAGTCATTGTCATGCTACAAATATAAGGGTAGTAAAATACGGTAGAATTCCCCAAAGAGAGACTGCCAGGACAGAGCAAACTCCAGGAAGGGAGATTGTATACAGCGCCATCTGTCCTGAACTGCAGCAATAACCATATTGAACGGCAAGGAGAAACGCGTGTAGGAATACTTTACTGGTAGTGTATTCAACTGACAACTTCCCAAGTACATATATGGTGCTAGATAAAGGAAATGATTTACGAATGTAATAGAAACAGGCAAGCTGTAGAACTGGTCGTCTCTAAACTGAGGCTACTTCTGAAACTGAGCCCATATGCCTGTCAACGTTTTAGCAGTTCCACTGCAATAAATTACTATATTGCTCTTTATAGCAGTTATTACCGGTTTTACAGCGAGCGTGTTGACACAGCTACTTATAATTAAGCTATCGCTACCTAAATGCAGTACACGCAGAAAAGTAGGTTATTTACGATAAAAAACACCTGGTTTCTTATCGCTAACAACGTAATATTTTAGCCACAATGCAATAATAACTAATCGTAAAAGACACTGTTGTTCATCACAACGCTGTTGTTCATCTGTTGTTCATCTCAAACGACAATGTGCATTGACGCAAATTCAAACGGCAAGGTAGTTTACAGTTAACTAATTATACTTAATTGCAACCAATCATTTTGCTGTGTGTATATAGATCTCCAATTTAATGTTATCTCCTTGAGAAGAATGCACTTACGGTGACGCCATCTATATTGTCATATATCGTACAGAGAACTGCTAAATTAAGCTTCTCAGCAGTAGGACGTATTAAAAAAAAAAAAACTAAATATAAAATTATTAATGATAGAGAAGAGAAGCAAGCTGAGACGACATACCTTCCGCAAGCAACGACGCAATGTTGATGAATTAAAGTTGGTCCAGAATTCGTTTTTTTTTGTCATCACCAAAAATTAATCAACTGTTTCTGTTAAATTCCTAGCAGGACCTTCAAATTTCTTGAAGGTCCGTTCATAACTTTTGAGTTATGCTCTGACAAATAAAAAGGCAAGCAGAGCGACAAAAAGCCAAACTGACCTAAAGTGTATCACCAAAAATTGATCATTTATTTTTCTTAACATTTCTAGCAGTTCCTGAAAATTTTATGAAAATCTGTTTATAACCATAACTTCTGATTTAGGTTGCTGACAAACAGAGAAACAAATAGAGAGGCAAACAGACGAACTGAGTAACAGATTAAAGACAAAAAAACAGTCATTTGTTCCTCGTAGGTAGCATGCGTAACACTGCCTACAATTTTGATGAAGATCCGGTCGTAATTTTTGATTTGTGTAGCCAAAAAGTAAAGGGTAGACAAAAAATAATAAACGGCTGCATAGATCTTCACAAAGAGGGAATCATCTGTTCCTTTTGTCATATCTACCGTACATAGCAATCCCCATAAATTTTGTAACGATCCGTATATACTTCTTTAGTTATCTTTGAGATTGACAGCTATAAAACTCTGACAAAAACATAATTACCTTAGCGGAAGTCATAAATTAACAATTACAAACTTCATACAGCCATATGTGGCTACACCCTGTGTGGAAATATCGTCCTGTCATTTAGAAACATCACGATTCTAACAGCGCATAAGCCTAAATAAATAATTCAACAAGTAAAGTTAGAGTCAACTTTGACTGCGCACTCCACTGGGAAACACCCACACACTCATTCTTGCGACAGATATAGGCCAACTGACCTAAAGACGTAAGTACAGCTGCAGCCGACCACGGATCGCTAAGAACTATAGCAGATTATTGGAAGGTTCAGCGACCCGCACCCCCCTCTACTCTGATGTAAGTACCCCCACAGTAGCTATGCACACCAATCAAGTTTGCTGAATCTGCGCAATGGCCGCCATGTACAAAGATTGCTCATCTGGCATGGGGATCGTTCCCGGGACCTTCAGCTCAATTGTAGCACCCTAGGTCCGCTGTCACAGTGGGTGGGCCTATCATTTGAAACACACTACTAATATTCTTCCACGTCTCTCTTGAAAATTTGGACATATAGGGGGAACTAGGCTGTAAAATCGTCCATTGTGGCTTTCAATAACCTTACTATTTGCACCATCAAGCTGGTTATGATATTGCCCTAATTAATTATTCTATCTTGATGTGCAGAGAATTTTCTCCGATAGTTATAATATGGCAAAAATGCGACTTTATAGAAATAATTGACACCTTAGTCGGCCATACGTACAAGTACTGTATACTTGCTTTCAGGATAATGTTGTAGGTAGTTGGCGACAGCTTCGACAAATTGCACAGGCGTTCTGCAAAATTATTAGCGCCTCTGTATCATCATTATTTAATCATAATCAGAACTATTACTGCCAAATACAAGTGGTACTGTCCTGCTAACAATTTTTTCCCACACACATTTCACAAAATAAATATCCTGTGTAGTATTAGAGCGTAACCAATCCTTACAATAACAATGTGATAATAACGTAATGAATTCAACTAGAACGCCTGTCGGCGTAAGACCTTTACCCGCGATGGAGGAGGGGCTGGAGAGGGCTGAAAGTGCCGAGTCAGTAATTTTATCATTTATCAAATCTAGATCAACCCACTTGACTGGCCTGCAAGAGATTGTGATGGTAACGTTATTCCTTATGTCAGTGAGTGGAAAGACAAACATACAAATATATATTTTACGTATACAATATATAGATAAAGATAGATACAGAACGTAAAAATTATCATGTCTCACCTCGTTCGCCAGTGATCATAAGCAATGCGCGCACGTGTACTGCCGTATAACACTATGAAACCAGGAGCCACAAATTACAGTAATACTGGAGAAATGAAGAACTAAAGACGATCTAACACGGTTGTGTAAAAGCGAGTTTCCTCAGCTAATCTCCCAAATGATTTGTTGAAACAGAACTGCGTGTTTACTAAAGAAGCTACTAAAAAGCTAGTGGCCAATTTAGTTTACTTAGCAAGCGTCACTAGTAAAGTTTCGGATAGATCTTTAAATCTGAAGGGGATTGGAAATGAGCAAGTTTAGCGCATTATTCCAAAGAACACAACTACGCATTCAGGAGCGAAACTAAGAAAACCCATTCATTTGAGTATCGTGTGAGTACGGCTTGAAACATTAAAAAAGATGGCATTGGGCATTTCACGATAGTACGGGAAACAAGAGAAACACAGAGAGAGCGCCGAGCTCTGCCAAGCTACGCAGTAATAGTCAAAAACTAAAAATTGGTCCTGAATCCAGGATTCCCTTTTAACCATTAGCAAAATTTCGTCAACCGTTCCTCGTAACAACATTGTAGCAGTTCCTACGAATATCAATGGTATTAATGCGAAACTTCGTAAGTTATGCCACTTACGAANAAAAAAAAAAAAAAAAAAAAAAAAAAAAACAGAGACAAACAGACCAAGGGATGGACAGGTAATCACAAAAATCTTGGTAATTTACTCCTCGTATGATTTTTGATGGTTCTTCATATTGATTCATCTACAACTTTTTTAAGTATGTTTCCAAGACAAAATATAGACAAACTAACAGCTGGATGGATCATGACGTTAGTAAATCGTGTTTTGCTCATAACATACCTCAAAATTTCTGAATCTTCCTGGAAGTCCGTCCAATATGTGCTGAGTAATCTTGGTGACAGACAAACAGGCACTAAGATAAACGCGACGAAGGTAATTACAGTACTTTTAGTAATAACCAATCATTCTTACCTACCACACAACGTCATCAGCAGTGATGGGTGCTAAAAATAGAATATGCTTTAAATTACCAATGAACTCTCTCAAACGTGGATATACGAGTACTACATTGTATTTCATATTCTGGATGGATTTAAATACTAAATACATCAAAATATGTTCGAATATTTGAGAAAATATATTTTAACACCATTCTAAGTAATTCTATGCAAGCGCTTAGATGCGGTAATGCAGGTGTATTTTGCACTGATATTGATTACAATGGCATATATTCTCGAGCAGCCATACGTTATCTGTCTTGCTTTGATTCTAAAATAGCCATACGATATTGTCAACGCAAGGGTTTCGCTTGGCTCCTACTATTACTTTAAAAATACATAATTTAAACAATTAATATTTTATTTACCTGTGTTATCTGGATTACAGAGGGAGGGAAAACTAATCACCGATGTTGCTTAACCAGAGGATTATGAAGATAAAGACAAGTGCATTTCCATTACCCGATTATATCTATATCCCAGAATAATGTGGCAAACCTTCACAAGACCAGTATGAGAGGGATCCACTGGTAAACCAAACCATCGAGCAGTGACTGCACTACGAATATTATAAGCTACACGAACTTGCATCAAGCGCAGCACGTTACGCTCAATTGATAACGGTGTGTGGATTATGGGTTTGGATAAGCAAAATTAACTTATTTTATCGCTCTCGCGCGACGAGAAAAATAGCGTATTGTAGGATAAAATAATTTTTTATAGTTTTATACTAAACAGTAACAAGCTGCCCAGTGCATGTAGCGATGTGGCCTGGAAAGTAGCCCAATGACTGTCGTTTGCAAATCAAGCTCGCGACGCACTGGCGGTAGAGTTATAAAGGTAGACAGTGATCGTTTCCTGAGTCGCTCATAACCGCGAAAGTTCCTGTAAGGTAATTATCACTATCTGGAGGGGTAGCAAGTGCTGGTATATACAGTATATTTCTAGAAAACATTTATTTACTTTATGAAAAGTAAACTACGATGCACCAATCTAGAACTTGGTAAAAAGACGGCATGTTTAACGCCACGTCCGTCGCAGGTTCTGCCCAATTACGCGATGAAGCCTTTTGGTAGAAAGTGCTCCGTTATTTGCAGAATTCAACACCTGGTCATTAACTTAAAAGGATGAATATAGAGAACATATAGATAAGCCTGTTACGTGTGATAAGAGTCTTCCTAGGTCTTTTGAAGCTACGCTAATCATTTTCTTCAGCAATGACGCCCACTCTACTGTATTTTCATAAGGCAAGGAGAGCAACATCTTCCAAAAAATAACGACCGTATATCAAGTTAAGCATAAAGGTTTCTCGATATTGTTACAGGATTCTTTTAGCTCGTTTATACAGCAGGTAGCCTTGAATGCGGCATTAATACAAGAGTATACAGTTCTCTGATATGCAAAGTCGGTATAGAAATAATGATGTCAAGAACTAGCTACCTGGAGGTCGTTGGATCTTCCATCTCGACAGCGGCCCAGAACGTTGTTTCACGAAGTGTACAAGGCTACTTACGCAGGGACGTTTCGAAGCCGCTATCACAATCGCCCCGTCTAAACTCAATGCAAAACGTTGGCCAAGTTCAAGCCTATAGTGTTCATGAACGTCAAACTTAGATTTTGCAAGAGTTGCAAGTATTAGAAAATATATATATATATATATATATATATATATCGTGGTACATAGGCGTTCAATATGTGTCACGAGCGGCGCATCTTTGCACCGTGTTTGTATGCACGTGGACGCCATATATACATATATATATATATATATATATATATATATACAAAACATGCTGCTCAACGACTTTTATTTATTCACAATGGCAGTGAATAGAATCTACCCCGAGTAATAATTCACTCTAAGAGCAACAATATTAACTTTTAAGAAAACGTAAACGTGGTCAATTTTTTCCTCCTTTCTACACAGTTTACTTTATTCATAGCTCAAAGTGAAAATATAAATAAAGAATTAAAAGTTGCGAGTTTAAAATAGGAACAGCATGTAACACTTCTATTAACTGAAATCTTATGCTTTTGGGTTATCAGGAAAAAACAACAATGAGTGATGTAAACTTTCATGGTAAGCATTATGGCGTCCACGTACATACAAACACGGAGCAAAGATGCGCCACTAGTGACACATATAGAACGCCTATGTACAACGATGCTTAACCTAAAATAAAAAGTAATATGAAATGTATGAAAATTTTCATCTCAAAGCATTTAAACCCAATGTATTTATATACACGAAAATCGTAGGAAAATACAGCATTAAGTTACACATTCTGAAATGGATTTATAAATACGTTTTGAATAAGTCAGCTGTGGTTAAATACAGTCCACCCGGTCCAGTGAAAAGCTAAAAAGAGAAAAAAAAAAACAACTACTTATGTTAAATCCAGAGGAAGGACCTACACACAGGGAACCATCGCGTGTGGGACCATCAAACCATGCAGAAAAGATAAGGCCAATATAAGTGCAGATTGCTTGTTAAATAAATGGAAGTGAATGACACAGTTCAGATTAAAAAAAGTCGCCCACAATGTCCAACCCGTGCCAGGGTAGATCAATGTAAGTCTTCTACCTTGGGCTTGACAACACGTTTCATCTGTTGAATTCTAAATAAAAAATGGGCAAATGATGACAACAATAGTTGCCAGAGCTATGAAAAATTGGAATGACTGCCATAAAAAGTTGTATCAGGAACTGGATAAACGCAGCACTATGACAAATTCAATGGAAAATTTAGCAATAAAAGAAACAGGCATTAATAGCAATTGTTCGATTCAACAGCATCGTGGCTGGATTCAACGATCCCTGTAGTAAGACAACAATAGAAACGCCACCAGGTAGAAGTGATACATAGAGATATTTCCATAATACTGTGTGCGACTCCCCATTCACAGTGCAAGTTGGTTTGTTAAAACGTTTTATTACCATTGTGCATTCCAAATTTATTTTTCCCGCAAGCAGAGTCCACTGCAATCTCAAGAGAGAAAGAAAGGGAGGGCATGCGCAACGTCAGACAAAGCAAGGAACTCATGAATGGCAAAGTACACCTGAGAGGAAGAGGAAAAGCCAAAATGAATATCTGCAAGAGCAGGAAAAATAAGGGCGAGAGCACAATAGAGAGGCAACCAAGTCTAACCAAGGCTCACCGCGGAGAACGCTGGCCCTAATACGTAATAATAAGATGTTTATATACAAGCAATATAACACTAAGCTGCCGATAAACGCTGATGGACAGCATGCAAACATTTATAATTATCTTAGTGCCATCGCCAGTTGCATCAAGTTTTTTGTAAAAGTCGTGAAAACTTTTGTTCAAAAAGCATGGAGCGTTCTGAATTGTTAACTCTTTTGGACAGCGGCTCTTGCTTTACAGATGACTCAGTGTCAAAGCAGAAGGACAGCGACAGCTCGACCATTAAAATTTGCACAATACTATATAGTGTCTCCTTCTAGTGAAGCAAGTTAAATAAAATCATGTTAGTCCAGTCGAACATGAAATGACAGCGAGACTTCAAGCCAAGTAACTCTAGCAGGAACAATATTTCCACATTTCTATTATTTTAATTATTTCCAGGGGGGAGTATTTTTTTCAAGAAAGCTTTCCTTACAGCCCTAAGCTTGATAATTATCAGTCGGGAAATGCAATAGATACAGCCTAAACAAACAAGCTATCTTTTCCAAACTATTCAGTTGCTTGCTCTATGCCTAAGTGGCGGTTTTATCATATTACTGCAGAAAATTCGCATTAACTTACACTTCACGAGAATGACATTACACAAAAAGATTCTCCGACGTCTCTTGCTCCCTCTCTGATAGAGGATTACGAAAGGGACAATGCAGCTACCTTCAAAACAGCAGATTTTTACTCATGAGTGTGGAACTTAAATTTAATATCCATGATAACAAAATAACTATTGCTTTCTTAAATGGGACCAACCCAGCTATTTTGGCCTAAATGATCAATTTTTGTTTTTTGGCTGAAAAGGCGTCCTTATGTAGTGGGAAAGTGTATCTCAAATTATTAGGGAGTTACGGTCACTGTAACCTCCCAAAAAGTGACCCAAAGCGGGGCATGGGGTCAAAATTATCGATTGTGGACCGATTGTTTTGCAATTTGTGCAGTACACTACATGTATTTTTGAAAAAGAAACACATTTTTTTCCTACAAATTATTGAAGTTAGGCCTTAGTTTTTGAGTAATAATAGCAACTCATTGAGTTCCATTCTTTCAATATTTCCCATATACTGCATGCATATATATATATATATATATTCCCCAATATGTCAAAACCAAGGGCTAAATCAAAAAAGCAATCTGAGAAAAACGTGTTTCTTTTTCAAAAATACATGTTTTGAGCAAATTTCAGACTAATTGGCTCACAAATGAAAAGGTTTTCTGAAATCCGTTTTGATCCCCATTGCAAGTACTCAAATAAGAAAATATAAATGAATGTAATTTAGTGATTTACAGGTAAAAACGATGAACTTGTGCATTCATGTCCTTTTTAGACGATATTCACAACATGAATACAGCATGCAAACTTCATTCATGGTCCAAAAAGTGCATTTTATGACATTTCACCACAATATTTTACGTATTTGCCTATTGTCTAAAAAGTAATCTTTCAACATAAGAAAGAATAGAAATCAATGAGTTTCCGTGCTGGGAAAAAAGACAAAGACAGTTTTAGAATCCTTGAAACATTCCTAACAAAACTAGGAGGCCATTTTTTCATTTTCTTTTTTTTTGCCGTCTTGCTTTTTTATATCTCCCCTTAAAACTGTTTTGTTACTTTATTTCAGCTAGCGACCGAAAATCGCCTATAAAAAACGGAATAGAAAATGGAAAATCCGGCTTCAAAGTTTTGTTAGGAATGTTTTAGAGATTCCAAAACTGTCTTAATTGTTGCTCTAGCATAAAAACTCATAGACTTCAATGCTTTTGAAATTTCCGAGAAAATAGAGAAAGATCTACTTTTCTCAAAAAACAGTTACTAAGACCTGAATCAAAATAGTAGTAGGAGCAAAATGAGTTTCTTATTTCAAAATTTCATATATGGTGGAAATTTCAGAACAATCGGTCAACAAATAAAAGTTGTAAAAAACCTGGTTTGTTCCCCTTAAGCACATGGAAATGACGACTTACTTTCCTATCTAACAAAATAACGTAATTAAAACTACAAGTCCGAGCCTCCGTGGTCAGAGAATGAAACCCGAATGAAGTAGTATGCAACACCAGGAAGCCCGAGCCGCTGCTAAAAAATCCTGATTCGTGTTTGCGAAAGTAATAAATCAAGTGTCTAACGAGCGCAATGTCTCTAGATGTTTTGCCATATTCCAAAGAAGACTCGCCATGTATTCTCTACGTCCGCAACGACTGTGATGTGGAGCGCAGAAGGCGGTAATTCTCCCCTTTGCAAGTCCCCTCGACGCATACAAAGTCTCCTGTTCAGGACCTCAATGCGAATGAAGAAAACTTTAGCGATTCTAAGACAACCACCTGTAAAATTATTTGTCTTCTCCCAAAGTTAAGAGAAAATTTGAAAAGTTTCAAAGTGGCTGTGGAAATGGGAACGGAGATGAAATAGGGGGCCGGAAAATAGGGGAGGTGAGAAACGGAACTAACTGAGAGTCGTCATGCTTTGAAGCAACGCCCCGTAATGGTATTCCTTTGGTTAATGCGTTACTGTGACTCAGAAAAATTGCGTTGCTCATGCAGGAATATTTGAGTAATATTAAAGATAGATAATTAAGTACGTTTTGGAAAGTGGGATACTTTTTTAGTAGTACGTATGTCGTTTGCCTTTCATCTTTTAAAGATAACCTATTGGAATGCATCACTGCTTCAACAAATGTTTTGAAACTAATTCCAACCGCAAAGTCATTTCATCAACTGCCATACCGATTCGCGTACAGCGTCTGACTTTCGTACTCTACCTGTTGGGATGGCAATGGCCCTGTAATGACCCAGACATGGGCATTGCCTACTCTATGAGAGTGAACCTGTTGATCCTTCGATGGTCCAATATCTCATTTACGGAACAGAACGTATACCATACCCCAGTGGCGGTTGGTACATTGGGGCCAGAGGGTCCGGTCCCACCAACAAATGGAATGAAAGATTGCATAAGTGTATATATATATGAAAAAGTTCTAAATCATAATCTTTTCAAGAATTCAGGAGCTGAATTTAGATTAGAAAAACACCTGTTCCTCAAAAGCTCTTACAAACGAATGCTGAAGGGTCAGCACCTTCTTGCTCCATTCGCCTTTCAGTTACCATATAGTACAACCTGTGTGATAACGGTGTCTGTACCATGGAGTACAACCTGTGTGACAACGGTGTCTGTGCCATGGAGTACAACCTGTATGACAACGGTGCCTGTACCATGGAGTACAACCTGTATGACAACGGTGTCTGTACCATGGAGTACAACCTGTGTGATAACGGTGTCTGTACCATGGAGTACAACCTGTGTGACAACGGTGTCTGTGCCATGGAGTACAACCTGTATGAC
>LQNS02277221.1:244912-256871 GCA_001587735.2 Parhyale hawaiensis | reverse complement strand
GGTCAATCGCCCTCTAGGTCCCACACTACTAACACCATCACGTTTTAGGTCTTCTTAAATAAAAAAAAATTGTTGTTAGGTATATGTCCTTAGAAGGTTTTATTAGATTTTTGAAAATGGAAGGATGCTTCCGAAACGTCAAATTTTAATTAGCTCGTGTCGACTTCTATTTGAATTATTCTATAGTGCTAATTACGCACGATTTAGGATTGAAAGTGCTACAAAAGGTTAGAGAAAGTGTAATAATAATAAAAGTGTTACAGTATGTACTGGGTCGATGAACATTAGGCATTTTAAAAAGAATCCCAAAACTATTTATCATAAAGTACATGAAACTTATTTTTGAAAGACAATACTTTTGCAGTAGGTGAATTTAACTATTGGCAACTAATACGAATGGCCATGGGAACTAAGGTGGCTCCCACTTATGCAACATTACAATTACAACCTAACGGTATTTAGAGCTGAAATTACACTATGCAATTTACGGAAGTCACCCATTCTTATATGGCTGAAGGCTCCATATTAAAGTGTAAAAGATATTTAAGGGGCATTTTTTTCTAATTTTTCACGAACAACATTTGAAATCCATGAAAAAGAAAAGAAGATATACTTATTACTTTAGACCGAAATCTTACTTTTAAATTGGGAATCGCTGGCAGGCAAAGGGGTAAACTACTTCAGATAATACATTCGAAACAATACCTCGATACCACCCTTGTCACACAAAGAGAGCCATTCCCCATAATCAAACACAACCAATTCACAAGAGTTTCATGAACTTCGATAGAATGCAACTATCTTTCATTTTAATCGATACCGGCATCAGCAATGCATTAGCAATACCAAGAAAAACGCCTCTGGACACCCGTGCAATAAAATGTAAAGAAAACGAACAGTAGCTACCATTTATTTCAATAAACCCAAATTACACGACAAATTTTTCCACAGTAAAGTGTACAATAGCCAAGGGGAAAAAGCACGAAACACTAGACTCATCCAAAGCAAGCCTCATCTTTAAAATTAAAAAGCCTTTTAACAATAGCAAAATATAACCATCAGGAAAGTACAGTCGTCATCAAATGCAGCCCACCAAAATAGAAATTAAGTATAGCAACGATAGTAGAACTCTTATTTTGCTTCCATTCTGTACAATGTAATTTTAGAACAATGCAAATATGAACTGCTACACTTAAATTACGTATACGTAACTCAATGCAACGGCTGTATGTAATTTTACGTTGGTGAAGCAAGCGATTTTAGATTGTGGACTAACTTGCATAGAGATCACATAAACAAAAATAAAACTGCATTGAAAACTTGCGGTCATCGCTAAATGCTTTGGCCTAACTTCAACATTCCTCGAACCTCGGGCGCCTACAGTGAGAAGGTTATATTGAAGCCGGTCAGAATCTTTGTCCCTTCAAGGGGCATAGGGTGGGCCATAGGGTTAGAGATGTGTAGTTTCGCCCACCCTACGTTGGGGAGCAGCGACCCCAAGGGGTTTGTGTAGATTACCTTAGCCATTAGGCTTTCGGGACGTCTGTTTTCCGGGCCCACTTTGCTTCCTTCCGATTGCACACCCTTACTGATATTACTTTTTCTTCTTTCCCGACTTGCTGTTACCATGCGCGTAGGTCCTGAGTGAGAACATTTCCGTGCAATGGTGCCCCGTTTCTTCGACATGCTATATGTCTCATATTTCTTCCTCTGTTAGATCACCTCAACAGTGGAGACGGAGACCTAAACTATTCAATAATATAGTCTAATCAGAAGCCTTATTGCTCTCTTACAGAAAGCACAATTCTATTTAGCTGCTGATGATCTGCAACAAAACAGAAAAACGCGTTGCGCCCAATAATTCATATTAATATTCGACACCTTAGTTACTGTGCGTTTCAGATCTTATAACGCTCTCTGACGCAACAACCTACTGCGCAAGACGCACTCTTTTTTTAATATTGGACAGAATCTTGTTCTTTAACAATGAAATAAATAGTAATTTTTGAGTTTAGAAAGTTTGACAATCAGATTAAGATTTTACATACGTCATCTATCCAGTGTTTTTGAAATTTCCTATTAGACTAAATATACATATATATATATATATATATATATATATATATATATATATATATATACTGTACATGTTACAGTGAATGTGTGAAACCTGCAATTTCGTAAGAAAACCCGTGAATATTTTAGTCATACCGTGCAATGCCTGTCTCACTCGGTGATTTCACATTGTTGCCAAAAATATAAGGAATTCCATGAAATTACTGAATTCGATCAACTATTTGAACACAGATTTACTGAAAATTGAAAAAACATCACCAGTTCCTAAAGTGATTATCACTTGATTTTTGCCTTTCCGTGACATAAGGTACTGTGCCTTCAGGGTAACCCATATGTTAATTTTTAGTTGGGCCTTCTGGATATCCCCTACGGAGCCACTTCGTTTTTTGTTTCCTTTCGTCTTCCAGCCTATGATATCAACGATATGAGTTCTATTCACCCATTACTTTTTTTTTGTATTGGCGCGTTTGATTGGCCGCCGAAATGAAACGTGTCAGGTTTGTATTGACAGAAATATCAGACAACTGAAGTTTTGACTTCATTACTTTAAATCGTATTGAAAGTGTTACAGGAAATGCGACTATCTTAGTCTGCTGAGAGCTCCACTTTATTAAGCAAGATTGCATGAATTTCTTGAAGTCTCAAGGGTAACCTATTGATCGCCAGTCCCTGAAGCTCAGTTGAGCGCGTCAGAGCCAGCGCACCTGCCGGAAGTTTCTAACAACTAAGTCAAGCCTCGAGGGCGTAATTTGGCGCCCAATCGAACATGCATACCCTAAGACATTCCTCGTACCAAGAAGGAATATTTCACTTGTAAAGAACGTAGAACTTTATAGACTAAATCTGTTACTTTAGTGCCATTTAATGTATGTGTATTTTTTTACTCCTAGCTGTTTGTCTTGTTGAAAAGAAACTTCATTAGCTGTATTCCTTTCACGTATGATAATACGATTATATGAACCATGTAGAACGGTAGTTGTTGTTTGCTTCATTATAATAATGAGAAATTTGTTAGGGTGTGTTCGATTGGGCCGTCAAGGTCGATTTAAGTCAAGCCCACTTGACTTGACCGGAAATGCAGACTGGAATTTTTTCTTCGTCTTTATGAATCGTGTTACAGGTGCTAGAAGCAGTTCGATAATAATGAGCCAACTGAACTCTTCATGTTATTTACCAAATCAATGGCTTTGGAGAAATCCACCAATATAAATTTATTAAAATTATTGGTGATTTTGTCACAACAACAAGAAGGTGATTCTCAACAGATCTACCTCCGTGAAAACCGTTTCGGTCATTAAAAAGAACATAATTCTTCTCGCAGCAATGCCAATCTGTCCAGCACTTGCCCTCTGTAAGACCTTGCAAGCAACAGAAGCCAAACTCTTGCAATAGAACTGGGTTGTGTTGTTGTGACGCATTGTTGTCGGTGTCACACTATTTATATTCTGCGCTGGATTGTCAGTCTTCGGCACGCCATGTACAGTTGGACTTTAGCGCGGCGATTGGCAGGGTCAACCACAGGTGTCTATTATGCAAGTTTGAGTCGCTTGGTGTGGGTGATATAGGGTTCTGTCAATCACTCGCGATTTTGTTGCTGAGCGAACGCAGAGTATGTCTGTTGCCGGCGTTTTGAGTTCCTCAGTCGCGGTGGAGTCTGGTGTCCTTCAGAGTAGCATACTTGGCCCGCTGTTGTTCGTTCTGTATACTAGTGACATGTTCTCTTCGCTGGAAAACACGATGATCAACTATTCCGACGATTCCCCTTTGATAGTTGTGATACCTGCTCCCCGCATGCGTAATGTTGTCACCCAGTCTCTGAATAGATATTTATCATGCATTAGTGCATGTTGCTCTGCCCGGAGTATGAAGCTGAATGCCAGTAAGACTAAGTCGATGATTATCAGTCGGTCTCGGACACTTATACCGCAGCATCCACATCTGGAGATAGATGACACTTTGCTTCAGGAGTTTAGCTCCTTGGAGATTCTTGGTATTGTCATTGATGAGAATCTTAAATTTGAGCCTCATTAGGCGACTGGTGTCCCGTGCTTCCAGTAAGATTGAGCTCCTGCATAAGGTGAATTCTGCGTTTGGTGACAGTGAAGTTGTCCGCAGATGCTTTTATGCTGCCTGTATTGGAGTATTGCTCACCGGTTTGGGTTTCAGCTGCTGACAGTCACTTACGTCTGTTGAACCGGCTTGTTAGCTCGGCCAGCAGGCTGTGCACGGATAATGATCTGGTGAACATGTCCGACAGGAGAGGAGTGGCCGAACTCTATGTGTTTTATAAGGTGAACAATATTGACAGGCATTGGCTGTATTCTTCTGTCCCTGCCGTCAAAGTCTCCAGGAGAATTACACGTGTGCGGCCGATGCGCACTCCTTCACGTCGGAGAATGTTGGGTGCCGTACTAATCTGCTCGGTCGGTGCTTCGTACCCTGGTCTGTTGGGTTTTGGACTTCATTGCCGGCATCGTCTTACTATCGTGTTGGCCTGCAGGGGCGTTTAATTCAGCTGTTAATGGCATTTTGTTGGGTTTCCTTCAGCAGCGTTTAGGGCTTCCCGGTGGTGCAAAGTGCATCACATTTGGGTTATGAGCCTGTCCGTGGGGGGCCTAGTATAACGTTGTAATAATAACAATAAATGCAGTGGATTCAAGAAACTCGAGGGTCATTTTGCTCCTGACTACCTGTATGTCAACGCCAAGATCCAAAAGGATGCCACGAATAAACCACTGCGACCAAAATAATATCACAAGTCTTTGCTGTAATCTCAATAACATTAAAGTACCATGCATACCACAGGCGTATATGTTGAAATCTACATTCGAATTCATTTCTATTATCCGTAGTAAACAATCTCTGGGCATGTTAGCTTCCATGGAGGTAGAGTCCCTCTTCACAAATGTGCCAGTTGCAACAATTGAAATCATTCTGGACAACGTATATCATCACCTAACCATGACATCCCCCAGCAGCCTTGCGTCGCACCAACCTCGAAAAGCTCCTCACCATTTGCACAACCGAAGCTCCGTTTTACCACATCGATGTAATGCTTCTTCGACAGGTGGATGGTGTCGTAATGGGTTCACCACTCGGACCTACGGTAGCTAATTTTTACATGTGCCACGTTGAGAATCAGGTTTTGCATTTCCCATCTCATCTGGATAAACTATTCTCCTATTGCAGATATGTCGATGATGTATTTCTAGAATTTATTAATCAAACCCAATTACAATTACTGAAGTCTAAGTTTGAAGAATTTTGAGTGTTAAATTTCACATTTGAATTAAATGTCAATGGCAAATTACCATTACTGGACGTGATGGTCGAGTCGTGCAACAACAGTTTCCAAACTTCCATTCATACCGAATCCACTAATTCTGGAGAGACTGCATTTCGACTCCGATGCCCCTATGCAATACAAGGAGAGACTTAATTATCAATACTAACCTAAACTGAGCATTTAAACTCTTTCTTTCGTGGGAAGCACTGCACTCCGAAATTTTACGAATCAAAAAACTTCTCATCAATAATCAGGTCTCTAACTGTTTGATAGATCTGGAAATAGGTGACTTTTTTAACAACTGTATTTCAAATCTTCTGACCCTCAAGAACCTTCTGAGCAAAACTATCAATATTTACTACGAAAACCAAATACATCCAAATTATAAAACTGATGAAAAGGCTCTCAAGTCAATCATACATACTTATTTAGAACCTGTGGATGACTATACATCTACTATAAAAACAGAAAAATCAGTAATTTCATTGTTCGCAAAAATTTGTCAAAAGTTTCAACGGATCATCTTGATAAGTCCACCGTGGCGTACAAGTATAGGGTGCTAATGCCTTCGTTGAAGATGCGCCCATATAAACAAAGTAAAGTTAGGTAAAAGTTTAAATGTGAAAGCAGAGAATGTACGGCTCTGATGTATGCTACGTCGGGCTTACAAGGATGACCATCCGAATTAGACTATATAATCGCCAATACCAAGGTGCCATATTCAATCATTGCAGGACCGTTTGCGACCGGAAACCAACAAAGGAAGATCTTGAACATAACACTAAGGTTTTGCACAATGCACCCAACAGGGACCATTTGAATATTCTAGAAGCAATATTTATCTATGAGCATCAACCAAATTTAAATGAAAACACCGTAGATTTTTGTTCACTCAAGTTGTTCAATACGAATGCACGTACGTACATTGTTAGAGCCTACTGTTACTGAGCGGTTCTAGGAATTTTCGACGCAAGAAAATTCGCCGTAGGAAAATTGGCCGCACGGAATTTTCGCCGTGCACCACCGGAACAAAGTCCATTTATGGGAATATGGCTCACTATATCAACTTGGTGCGAACTGCAATTGGTGTTTCTAACTGAAAAAAGTCCAATTATTGAGTAAAAGAGTAACTTTGGATTCATGGGAGTGTCAAGTCACAAAGATAGTGCGCTAATAAATACATTTCCCCAGTATCTTCCCGGGGGGGGGGGGAATAATAAAAGAATACATAAATTAAAATTTGAAAAGATATATTTTGAAATCAGTGATTCAAAGTTAACACTATAAACTAGGCGAACACTGTTAGAGCAGCACATTTGTTTACTGAATTTCATAAAAAAAAAATTGTCATCTATGAGCATGTAAATTTAGTAAAGGGTAAAAACCGTCATCGGTAAACCTTATTTTTGATACAAAACACATAATTTTGAACATTTATTGTAAATTCAGTCATTCCTAAGTTAATAGCTTATAAACTACGCTAGCACTGTTAAAGCAGCACATTTGTCATTGCATCTCATAAAACAAAATTTGTCATCTAAGCATGCTAATTTTGATAATGTCTAAAAAATGGCATGATAAATGTACTCTAACGAAAATAAACGATCAATCACTGTCATAAGCAACACAAAGGTAGAGCCAACAGACATGATAGTTGATTTAAAACGTATGTAGGTTATAAGCAATGCTACGCAAATAAGCTATTTTTTGTTGTGGGTTTTATCTAAGAACCTGTCTATGCAGTCGATCAGAAATGTCACAATATTTTCTTTTCCTATTAGGCTCATTTCCACTGTCAATATCACACTTCTTCTTTCTTGCCATAACCTCCTTTTTTTTTAAAGAATCAATCAATTTCCAGACATTCGGGTGCATATTAGTAATGGAGCTTTGCAGTGAATTGTGGTAGCCTTCAACACTGTTGTTAGTTCTAATGTCATTGTTTATTGTTCTTTCATATACATTTCACAATGCTAATGGAAAGGTTGGCTGCTTTCTTCGTCTCTGTGCACCTCGACCACGTAATCCCCTATGTAAAATGTTTCAAAGTAGGCTACTCTGTCTTGAGGTAAATCATCATCGTCAGTCAGCTCAACAAATCCGTCAATAACATTGCACACAGGAAGAAATGCTAATGCTGTAAAGCATTTAACTTTTGTATTAAATTCAGAATCTGTTTCATATCGCAATTTTAAACCGGCGTTAACGACTTGACGATACATACTTTTTGCTAGATGAAACAAACAACCAGTTATATCAGTTGTTGGGATATGCGTGAAAAGGCATTGAGAGTGGATGTTTCGAAGTCAATCATTTAACTTCTAGGTTCAAATGATGATTGTAAGCATTTTAAAACGGTAAAAAGCCTGGTGTATATTTCTCCAGATTTGCCGTAGAGTAAAGCAAAAACGCGTGGAATACTTACATTCCCAATGACAGTATACACAGTGAATAACTGATAATATATACCCGGTGCGCATTTAAAAGTTCCATCGCAAGCCCAATTATCATTATTCTTGAGATCTTCTAATCCTGAAATTGTGCTGTAATTCTATTTTGATCATCTACACCACTATCATACAGCAGAAATTGCTTACCGCTTTCAATGACCTGATATTGCTCTGGAATTATTATGTATCCACTGCGTCTAGCTGGAATTGGAGGTGCTTGGCTATTTAATTGTCTCCAGTTTCTAATATTGCGGGAAATGCTTGATAAAGACGGCATACAAGATAAGGCATTATTGTCGAGAGTTTTTGATGCTTCAGCAATCAGCGTGCGTGCACTACTTTGAGAAGCTAATGCCGAGTTCTTCAGTTCTGATTTTGCTCTACAAATTGTTGGCTTTATGGGATTGGAAGAATGACAATCATCACCGAATGCTGCGCATATTGGCAGCGTATCGTCTTTATGAGTAGCATGCACTCCTGCTTTGCATTGCTTGAGTTCACACTTCCAATACGTTTTTTCCCCATATTTTCTATCTAATCGATGCATGTAATTACCATCATCCACAAGTTTTGCACCACCTCTACTGCTTTTCACTGTATAAACCATTCTATGGGTAAAGTCTGCTAGTAAATTTGATAAATACTGTGTTTAAAATAATTAACGAGCAACACGTTAACTGAAATTCAAAGCTGTGGAAACAAAAACAATTAGGTCAATAGAAAGTATCATCCATCACTAGGTTAGCTTATTGAATAGTTTAAGCCTCCGTCTCCACAGCTAAGATGATCTAAGAGAATAAGAAACAAGGAAGGAAGCAAAGTGGGCACGAAAGACAGACGTATCGAAGACAAAGCTAATGATTGAGGTAACCTATACACTAGCCCCCTGGGGTTGCCGGGTCCCATAACATAGGATGGGCGAACTTAACTACCTAACCCTATTACCCATCCTATGCCCCCTGAAAAGACATCCAACTAGGTGATGGACAAAACATTATATTTACCTACAATTAATTACACGGTAGATTTAATTTTCAAAAAAGTCATGCCAATATTGTCTAAAATAAACTGCAGACGTGAAAATGGTGAAGGTAAATTCAGTCAAGGTTCAAATTATGCCTGGCATGGGAGCGTGACTCGATATAGAATGCACACGAGAAAGTTATGTACAAAAACAGCCTAAAATGTGTCAAAGTTCAGATACATACATGGCCAAAAATGGAAAAGAACAAAAGGTACTGAAATTTTTATAATATTAAAATTGTGACCATCACTATACACGAACACCGACAGAAAAAGAAGGTACACGAGAAAGTTTGGGACAGGTAAAAATTCAGTAAAGGTTCAGATGATGCTTGATATGCCAAGGTTACCTGGTATAAAATGTACTCGAGTTAGTACCTACCAAGTTGCGGCGAAAATTCCGTGCGGCGAAAATTCCGTGCGGCTAATTTTCCTACGGCAAATTTTCTTATGGCGAATTTTCCTACGGCGAATTGTCTTGCAGCGAAAATTCCGGACACGTTACTGAGCACCGCCCATATATTGAGAAGAGTCCTGTCCACCTGAGCTTGAGAGACTTGAACTGGGGCCTTCTGAAGTACTGAAGGCTGCAATAGGAGGAAATGGAACTATTCTTTGGTTGCTTCTTGTAACCCGAATAGTCACCACAAGGGTAGTATAAAGCCCAACAACAAGTAAAAACTGTGTAAAATGAGAAACAATAATAGTAATAATAGATGTCTGGATACGGCATTCTATCAAATACTGAAGAGAAGAATAGCACAGAGTGGAAATTTCATTACCCACGACGTACTCTTCTCTGTCTTCAGCTCATCAAGTGGGAGGGTCGAAGATGGTAGAAGTGAAATTGAAAAATTAAATTTTGCAGAAATTTTGACAGGTTAACACGGTGGGATGTAGCTGTGATACCGATTTTCCAAAGCTTTAAATTCACTTTTCAAACAAGCAAAATTTTCTTAAATTTTGGAACATTGTCTGCTGCGTTGACTCCAAATCGAACACAGATGCACCGAGACGACAGGAACCTCCTGTGCAAGGGCTTCAAAGGTTTGTATATCTGTGTTGTAGACGGCGAAAACACAACACACAACGATCATTAAATTTTAACGGAAGCATCGAGTGTTTTAAAGCGATGATAGGCCTCTTGAGTTGTGTAAGCTCTCCGACTTGCAGCAGTATTTGACATAATGCCATCTCAAGACATCAATTATTATTCGAAGCCGTCTCAAGTAAATAATAATAATAAGAACCGACTGCCAGCGGGATAACTGGCAAACTCTGTCTCGAACACCGGCCAGTGAATCTATCAGGGCGTATGAGTCTGACACAGGGTGGTGTTTAAGGTGACCCTGTGGAGAGGATATGCTTAGCAAAAGCCGGATGAGCCTCAGAACATCGAAGGCCAACGACAACCTGCCGGAAGACTGGCGGCTAATCCAGTAAACCTCCTGTAGGTCACCGGTTGGTAATGCTGAATCTCAGCTTAACCAGGCGTACGAACTTACAGTTGGAGGGTCGAGCACCCCTGATGGCTGAATAGGACCACCAAAGTTGAAAGGAGCCAACGAGAATACCAACGGTTGATTCAGGCTGAAGAGTCAACTCATTGGATGCGTTCGACAGTTTGGGGTAAATGGAACTACTAAGCCCTGAAAGTCTGTCCATCTTCGCAGACGGTAAGGTGCCCCGCCGCCTGAGGGTTACCAGGCAACCATGAAAATGAGGCAAGCAAAGGTTATTCGTTCTAACGGCGTGAAGGGTACCCCAGTTAGACTGGGTTCCTCGCTCGTCCGGTCTTCTATGGGTGAGGCAGGGGCCGTTCGCGAACGCGGTACTCACCCGTCGGAATCTGTTTGGCTGGATTCCGACGCTAGTGTGAATGTTACTGGAGAGGGGAGTGTGAGGGAGCAGGCTCCCCTTTCTACGCCCGGGGCGGAGCAGGTGACTGTCCCGACGCAACGCCGCACGCGCCACAGGTGGTCCAAGGAAGAGCCAGTTGTGCTGTGGGAGTGCTTCGTCGCCAGCAAGCACGAGGGGCTAAGCCATCTCAAGCGCCTCAAGCAGCTGTGGGACGAGAGAGGAATCCCGGGCAATTTCCCACAGGCTTCTCTTAGTGGCCAAATCCGGCAAATCTGCAGCAAAAACCTCCTCAGCTAAGAGGAACGGCTTCAAATCGCTGCGCGGATGGAAGGTCAAGTTGCCTCTCCATCTGTTGACTAACCCACACGCCAGGTTCCAACCTGGCCCGCGTGGACCTCAGCACTTACCGGCCCACAATATGAGCCAGAGCGAATCAGAAGTGACAGATCCCGACCTGTCTGACCAGCAGTGGTGACTCGCTGGAACAACGGGACTTACTCCGGAACTGAGAGTAGAAACAACGCCAGGTCACCCTGACCAGGAACTCAGTGATACCCTACTGTCGAACTACGACCCATCTGAGATCGACTCGGACGACTCCAACCAGTCGCCACCACGTGGGCCTAGGCACTTAGCGGCTCACGATATGAGCCTGAGCGACTCGATGGACGAAGAGCCAGAACCCGACTTATTCGACCAGCAGCGTAGCAACATGCTGGAGATGCGAGACTTGCTCCGGAACTCCAGCGCAGAAACTACGCCTAAAGGTCATCCTAGCCTACGACATCTACCGGAACCGAAGATTCGAGCAGCTACTTTCCGCATCAACTCAGTCATTGGTAAGATCCACACCAACAACATCACAATGACAAACACCTTCATCAAAGCTGGAGCAAACCTCGCAGTGTGGATCCTTGAGGTACAACCCCGACCGCAACGAACCCAGCAGAGAAGGGATCCTCCTTGGAAGCACCGCCTCGAGAAGAACATTGCTGAGATCGGAAAATATCTCAGCTGGATCTCCGAATGGCGTAGAGGAAATCTCCATGACAAAGAAAAGAAACGCTGCTCGACTTGAGGTACCTGTGACTCGAAGTCAGCCTAACCAACTTACAAGACACCTTAAAGCAGCGACTATTTACTAAAAGGAGCAAAGTTAGACGCTTCGAGGCCAGAGTAGCTGGATTCCTCCAGAACCAGCTGTTCAACACCAACCAGAAACGCCTCTATCAAACCCTTAGAGGAGAAGAGACGAGCTCTGACT
>LQNS02277221.1:197327-223894 GCA_001587735.2 Parhyale hawaiensis | reverse complement strand
GTTCTGCTCAACTCAGACGAATATCTTACCTCTTGCTACGTTGATGACGAACTCGTTCTGCGCTTCCTGAGCTCACAGCAAATGAAGGTTTTGATGGAGGCAGAAAGTAAATATAAGGATTCATGAGAGGGATAAATGATGCTGTGGAGGTCTCTGCTCTTTGCAATACAGAGCTGTGCATCACAAGGAGTGTACACAGTTTTGAGGCCTTCTTGCTTCTGCCATGATTTACAGCCTGGTTTATTTTTCGCCTGACAGTTTTCCGCAAATTTAAGAGTTACATGAAGGCTTCAGGATCCTACCTGACCTAACTCTCGCCTTTTTATTTCCTTCAGTCGTAACAGAAACATATAAACAGCTATCCATATAAAGAATAACTTACACTTGACTTTATAATAATGTTAGGATAGCGTACCCACCCGTTAAATATGATGGCGAAGAGTTTGTGAAGTTACTTTTATATTGATCACACTTTCGCTAATATATATTTTTTTTTAATATTTCATGCAAGGGCCATATCAAAGGAACGTGAGATATGCATTTTTGGCTTTAATTTTGCATAGCAGCGCAATCTTTCCTTCCCTTCCGTGGTATGCAGAAAAATTGAATCAATTGAACAGGCACTGAGGTATTGCTCATCGAATAGTTGTGGGCTCTACATCATAGATGCTCCACGAAACAATTCTGGTTGAATTTTTCACGCAAGTGATAAGCTGCCACATCTAAGGAAGATGTCATGTTAGAGAAAAAGTGGCTGCTGAAATGAAATTTTGCTGTTCTTCGACCGTCTCCTTGTTTTAACGGTACTGTGAGGAGTAGTTTACCCTTTACCCCGTCGATCATTTACATTATAATTCTGCTTGTCCCTCCGTTAGTTAGTCACTTAATTAGTTAATTACTTAGTACTATCGTGACGCTGTCATCAGTACAAGGTAGCGGAAAATTAGGTCATCTTTGAGGTATCGTTGATACGACCTGCGAAGGGATCAATACGAGAAGGACAGTTCAAATTTAAGCTGCTGCTGCTCACAGGTCTTCAGTAGAAGATTCACTGCCTCACTTGAAACATTGTTTTAGCCTTTTGTAAGTATGATACGGATCTGAGAGCATAACACTCGAGGAACAATTCTTTTGTTCTTTAGGAATTCTACAGATTCCTTCAAAATTAGATAGGAGAAAATCAGTTTGATACGGGTCTGAAATATCACTGAAGAACGGTGCTATTGTTGTGTTGAATTTCCACAGACTCCAGCGAGTGTATTTAATTTTCGCTTGAACTCAGACCAGCTGAAGCTTACACGTCAGAAGAAAGTATGAATCAGAAAATATCAGAGAGCTAAGAGAAACTGTAGATAATAGCTTCATTGCTTGGACTTCAGCGCTAGCAAAACAAGCAGTGCATTGAAATCTAACATCCAATCATCAGCTGCTCTGAGTTGAACCTTTAATAAATGGAATATTCATCATCGTATATAGCAGACTGACAAATTACTCAAAGATTTTATTGCAACCATTATTATTTTTTTTTTCAAACCTGATTCAAGTTCTTTTTTTAGGAAAAGATCTCTGCTCAAGTGAGCAAATTCAAGTAATATAGCATGACTTATCTCTAATATATCAATCGCGCCGAAATGTACACGAGCTATGCTCGAATACGAGCTGGTATTGAATAATTTTTTTACCTGCCACTGAACGTAGGGAAGAATTGCGCTGCTCAACAGAAGGGACAATTGCGCGGTAAAGAATTTAGAAACGAAAGTGATAAACAAAAATGTAACAACATCATATCACAAATTCTCTGTTCTAAATTTTTGACGGTCTGGTACGCTAGTATCATATAAACGTGAGTTTCTTGCTCAAGTGAAAGTTGGTTAGTCAAAAGAGAAAATCAAGGCGAAAAAAGTATTTGCTGCCAAGAAATCCTCGTGTTCTTTACCCTGTGCCCAGGTGTCCATGTACCCAGTTTGAGCCTGGTCGACAACTCGCAGCATCTTCAGTTTGGGTGTGTCAATACTCAGAAGAGAGAACAATTAAGTATGGATGAGAGTGCTAAGAGAAGCTGTATAGATATCTTCATTGATTGATCGATTGTAACGTTGGAAAGCAAGAAGTGCATTCTAATATATGATAACTATATTTACGTCTGCCCTCATTTGCAGCCTATTTGCCAATCAGCTTTCAGCGAAGCGTGACAGAAAAGCCACATGCTTCAACCGGGTGTAGTTTTCGCCTTCATCTTTTCTTAAAGCGTGACAGAAAATGGACAGCTCAACAAAGAATTAAGCAAACAAACCAATAGATAAACACACATCATCTTCCTTATACAGTATGTTGTTGATCGCTATTTTCAGACTTTCTCGATCAGTAAATCACAAAAATTTACAGCAATAAGTATTTGCATTTCAGAGTATGTATATCTGGGAGACTGATGCTGTCGCTGGTATCTTGGGTAAGATTCATTTGGCAAATTGCTAAGCGTACGTGTAAAACGTTCAGTTTTTATTCGAAAAATTAATTTGACAGGAGTTACGAAAAGAAGAAAACGAAAATTTCGCCACAGTAATAATTCTGATGTAATTTAATGGCGGTGCGACCGTGCGGGATAAGTGCTCTTTTTATGATCAAAATGCACTGCCAATGCTAACAGATTTTTGGGAGTCTCAGAGGCTGGAGTAGCTAAATGCAAAAGGAACCCGTGAAAATTCCACGATTTCTTACTGCTTCCGCTTTCTAACGTACAAAAATCCTAAACTTCGCTGTTACCAGTTATTTTAATCTATATTTTGATTTAACTTAGGCTCCACCAGTACGTCCATCCCTGTGTCTGCACGTGACGCTTTCCAGTATAAGGTAGGGGAACATAAATTTGCAAGAAGCTCTGATTTTTGCTGGAACGAAGTTCAACCATAGCTGTCTTCTTTAGCGCTTCTTTAAAAATGTAAGTCACTTTCAAAGCAAATAAATGAAGACCATTTCACGTGTATCTTATCTACCACTTTTGATTTCTTTCACACATATTGTGTTCGCCTTACTTGTGGCGCTCGACGTTTTTTTAAGAGCGCCAGTGAGTTACGTAGTAAGGATACGCTGCACCAGAACAGGAGAAGGAGCTAAGTTCATATCTTAGCTGCTACTTCTTGTGGGTTAGGTAGGAGATTCACTGCCTGGCTTGGAACATTATTCAACCTTTGTATGCATGATGCGGTTCCGAGATAATCGTAATTGAAGAACAGTTCTTCTTT
This sequence comes from Parhyale hawaiensis, assembly GCA_001587735.2. Taxonomy (NCBI): domain Eukaryota; kingdom Metazoa; phylum Arthropoda; class Malacostraca; order Amphipoda; family Hyalidae; genus Parhyale; species Parhyale hawaiensis. The sequence continues at coordinate 220,652 of LQNS02277221.1, read as the reverse complement.
TCTGTTGAATTTGCATAATTCCTCCATTATCAGATAGGGCAATTAGGATGATGCGTGTCTGAGATATCACTGAAGAACAATGCTTCTGTTCTGTAGAATTTGAACAGGTCTCAGTTGTATCCGTAGCAGCGTCATCGGATGGGTAGGGTGAAACGTTCCCATGTTTCGTTAGACGGGTTGCGGCTAAGGCAATACCTTTGATAGAGTTTTTGATCCTGTCGAGCATAAGCTATGTCGCATATTTTTAGCTGAATATTTCTTCTTGGTAGTCTAAGAGACTCGGTCTTGGTTGCAGTTTTCGTTCCTTTCGTGCGTAAATCATTTTACTTATGCTTCCTTAGCGGAACCTCTTAGAAGCAGGTGAAACTTCACGCCGAGTTGACGTCTTTTATATTGAATTTACATTGCAGCCAAATTTCGACGTTTGAGATTCAACTATTGATTGGTACCCAGATAACGGTGAGCCCTGAGCATTTCTGGTAAATTCTTTTGACCGAACTATATTTTCTCAGTGCTACTCAACGTTTGCCCAATTTCAAGCTGATAGCTTGCCTTATCTTGCAGGGGGATATTCTGCTCTTGCAAAACTCATGGCTGTAGTACGTGCCCTTCATTAAAGGAAGATCAGGCCTACAGGGATGAGGCCTAGTTTACAGCAAAACCTATACTAGGAACCGGAACAAGAAAAAGCTTAAAATAAAAAATTACTGCCGTCATTTTTGACGGCGGGGCCATCTGATTGGCGTTATTTACGGGGTAGGTTATGATAGCGTAGGTTAGAATTGCTAAATTTTAAAAAATGAGAATGTTAACTAATCGTGGAATTCTAATGGATCACCCACTGGTTACATTAGCTTAGACTACATAATTATGATGTTAAGGTAGACAAACAATATTGAGTTGGAAAGAGATCGTCGGGGTTAAATAACGGGCGTTAACTTAGACCGGGTGTGTTACGTTAGAATAGCTATATTAGGTTAGACTCGGGTAAATTCCAATACCGTAACATGGTCTCGTTCATTTTAAATGGTAAGGACTTTATTCAACCGTGGAATTTCCACAGAACCCGCTAGTTTAACATAAAGCTGCTCTTCTAACGTAGTAAACCTCTTTTAACGTAATGTCCGTCAGTTACCCCTGACCAACTCCATCTAACCTAAAGAAGTGAGCCTACCCTAACACGCATCGTTTAACCCAATGATGATGAGACTTACAAGGTTAACGCACGCGGAGCTCTCAAGCTGCAGATCACCATGGGCAAGAAGTTGTTTTTCATTTTTGTTCGTCATTTCATTTGGCCTCCAGAGTGTCCTACAATCTTTATAGTTGCACAAAAATATGTATCAAAGCAACTACGAACTTTTATAGCTCTCTGAAGGACAGAATTTCAAAGAACGTTGGCTAAACGTCTTGTAAAAGAGCAGATAAATTCAACCTGGCAAATGACCGCATGTGTCAGAAGCACTTTTGGAGTGAAATTTGTCGTATTAATAATGCAGTGAATCAGGTGAGTGTTGTCGAGAGCAATTCCTTCTCAAGATGGAATCGTATGGCTGAAAAACTTCATGTTTTTGATTTATTCATGTCTTCTACCAATGACCTGCTATCCTCTACAATTTCAAACCTTTGCAACGAAACAAAGTTGAGATGCGTACGACTAAACGCCGATATAGAAAAAGTGTTTAACAAGATTTCTATAGAAAACATTAAAGCATCAGAGAAGCAAATTACTTTCCTCCCGGCAAAGTAATATTAAACCAAAAGTCTATACATAATACGCAGAAGCCATGCAATTTCTCGGTAAATTTAGAAATAAAAAACGTCAGCTACTATACGCTGTGCACGTTCTAAGCAGTTACAGTGAGTCTCGCGTCCGACTCGCGTTGACTAACTTGCAAAAAATATTACCTAACCGTACTCCCCACACCTAAACTGTCTTACGGGATGATGTTGCTGAAACTGGCGAATGTTAAATCCATAATTTTTTTTCCAATGATGCTGTATTTTTAAAATTAGGAGAGGAGGGTCCGTTAACGGCGCCAACTCGACGGCACAGCTTTGGTCCACATTTTACAGACACTGTCCGAAATAATACTACTACTACAATTTTGTCTTTCGGAGAGCTGAAAAAGTTCGTATATGCTTTGATACAAATTTTTGTGCAACTATAAAGTTTGTAGGACAAAAAGGACACTCTGGAAGCCCAAATGAAATTATGAAGAAGCAATGTGAAATAGCTGCTTATTAACGTACTACGGTTTTATGACGGCACAACCTCATTACCCATGATGCTCTGCAGTTTGGGAGCTTTGCTTGCGTTTAACCTTGTAAGTCTCCCCATCCCTGGTTTAGCCTATCTTCGTATGCTGAATTAAAAAATGCATTTCAGGGATGTTCCGCCAGCACAGACCACGCAATTGCCTCCTGATAAAAATCGTGAAAATTCATAAAAAAAAATTCAGCCATGCATTGTCCGTCTCTCATATTTATTTATTTATGTGCATACGTTTTTGCAGCTCCGTTTCTCAAAGTTAATTGATTGCTAGAATACTCGTGAGCCATTTCATTACTAAAAACCTTGTAGTAAATATTCTACTGGAGAGCACCTCCAGATACCGTTACTGGCAGCGCTTGTCTTCCGTTGTGGCTTGAACTCGACTCTCAACACCTCTAACTTAGGCAGTCAACCTGGCTGAGTGAAAATATCCTTAAATGAATTTCCTTTTTTATTATTCCGAAATACAGAGAGAAATATTTTTCTGAAATAGAAGTACAGCCGAGCGGGATCCAATATACAGTAATCACAGACCTTTAATAATGATCAATGAAAATAACATATTGAAGCATTATTACGAATGAAATCTCCGAGCTCCTTTCACTTCATTCCCAATGAAGTGCTGATGCTTTGATACTTTTATGTTGATCACTTTTGATACTGATTTCCTTACCCAGCATGCGCCCACTGCTGCTGAAAACTTTCTTCAATTACAGCTCGCAATCAATCAAGCATCACTCATGCAAATATCGGCTCCGTAGCACAGATACAGTATATTACTGCCCAACGTATTGCTCTGTTTGTTTGTCCTTACGATTAGATGTTTATTCGATAAGCTCAAAAGCAAATAGACAGATAAACAAATGGACGAACATGAATGCCCATTGTTTTTTTTCTATTGCAGATAGATTTAGCCTTCCACCATTTGGCACATTTCATTTCTTTCATCGATGTTAAGAAAACAGATGGGCAAAAATTAGGCTAACTTAAAGACTGAGGTCGTGCTGTCTAGTTACACTGAAAACTAATCGGTAGAAAATAGACCAGGTTGCAGATAATGGCAAGCGTATTTTGATCAGCGAAAGTTAAAATAAGAATAATGCAGATATCTAAAGCTTCTCTTAACGCTGCCATAGAGTCTGATTTGTATTGGCTTCTCCATACATTGAATCTATATTTGCTCTGAGTTTACGGCTTTTAAATTCAGTAGTTGATCTACGAAAAACAGGCGATGCGATGATTTTTCACGGGGCAGTAGACACAGTTATCTTATGCAGTTTGCTTTCTTCCTTTGGCAATGCAGTTCTCTGTTAAACAGAAAACTTTTAGTAGGCAGGATACGCAGCGGGCATTTTAAATTCACGGATGCATTGCTGCTGGCTAATATAAGCACTTTTTCTTTCGCATGCCTTCTAAGGATGAGAAAGAGTATGCTACTTGGATGAATTGAAAGAGAGAGCATTTATCTATTATAAAAATTTTAGTTGGCCGTTGTAGAGTCTCCTTCAGAAATATATTAGAGACATAACTTTGCTCATTGAAGACCGGTCTTTACAAATTCCTCGCTGTCATTTTTGACAGCGCGGGTACTCTAGTAACGCATCATATTTCTCGTTCTACTTGATGCAATATACATGCAAGAATATAGAGCAGACTCGCCTAATTGGTTCATTTACCGAGTCTTCGTACTGAAATTAAGATAAAGCCTAAAACAATCTTCGAGGGTTGATTGGTCCCAGACTTAAGGCAGGCGATTTGGCACTTTGAATGATGATGTGACTGTTATAAGCAACCCGATTACCTTGAGCCACCTGAGATCTCCCTTTTACGAAGCAAGGCTGATCATCTGCAAATCTGAAGGGTAACCAATTAAGGGCCACTGCTTGAAAGTCAATTGAAGGGGGCGAAGCCAGTGCACCTGCCTCCAGTTTGGGATAGGCCAAGATTCAGAGGCTTCATTTCAGTACCCAATTGACAGGGCCTTTAATAATGTTGTCTTGACTTCGCATAGGGGACACATTCTGGATAAGCGTTTGTTTCTATTTACAAAAGTATAGTTTTTGCATGCATCTTTTCAACTAGAGTAGTGTTTTTAATAATACAATGATTTTATCAAGACGTATTTCTAATAATAATTGCAAAGTTATTAATCAATTTGTATTACTTAAATATTCTCCCTAAAAACTGCAAATACAATTCGCACATCACTTAAAAATTTAAATTATATTATGCCCATTATTTAAAATATCATCATGTTGAAGAAGAAATCCTTATGACAGCTCGATGAAAACCTGTATTTTTGCCATCGTTGCGTGACGGCGCGAGCCAATTAATTAGTGTAGATGAAATATGCAGGTGCATAAATGAATATTTGAATGTATAAAAAACAACTATGTATTGCTGTTTTACTTTATATTTGTTCTCATTTACTTCCATTTTTCCCTTTTCACGACCTCGATCTCTATGGATATCATATGAAGAGATTCTACAGGGTAAAAACTCTGGTCCATAAAGTGTAAGTTAATTGGCAATTTCAAGCTTCCAAATGAGTTGCTACAATGAAGGCATCTAGAGGGCTACTGCATGCATTGAATGACACTCTTCTAAGAATCTTGGTCTACTGGATGGGGAATGTGTTTTCAACGGGCAACATTTTAAATTGAGACATTAAGAAAAATGAGAATTGAAAAATATGCTATGTCATTTAATTCTAAGTTATCGATATCCTACCCGGCACGACAATCTTTAGCGTGAACTACTGCCCGAAGACGCTGCAAAAATAGAGTTACCGAGGCACCCAACAGGAAACGGTTGCTTTCAGCGATAAAAAAAATAACAACACCGAGAGTTACTTACAAAAATGATGGCTCAGCAGCCCAACTGCACTTTAAAAACGGCACTGGAACCTCCAACATCATAGAGCTTCACACACGTAACGAAAAAGACCAACGGGTGATGCGTCAGCTAGTTCCTTCCTTCATGATAGTCTTTTTTTTTGGCACCCACCTTTGCCAGACCTTAACCCAATGTACTATTCACAATAGTGCATCCTTAAGGCAAATGCTTGTGCAAGAGTACACAAAAGACTTGGATGCTCTGAAGTAAACTTTTATTCGTGCATGGGCTGAAATTCGAGAGGAACTTGCGCATGACTCGGCGTGCTTCGATTAATTATTTTTTTTTTTTTTTGCAGCGTATGCAGAGTAGGATATAGGGAACTTTAAAAGAAATCATTCTAGAATTAAATTAAATAGAAGATTTTTGAATTCATGTATTCCTCAATGTGGTAAATGAAAATATTCCCCTTTGCAAATCATCCCCTACTTTGTATTCAATCTAATGTCGCGGCTCCTTCTCTATAGATTTCAATTTGCAAATACTTTTCAGTCATGTACAAAGACCATTATCCTAATACAGTAAAACGCTTCGTGTATTTATTTATTTACTTCGTGTTTGCTTCTTAAGGAAATAAAGAGGCGAACAGTATGCCAGGTTACAGATTTAGTAATTAAGCTGTGTTTTCATCGAGATCGACGACCTGGCGGCATAAGATGGCGAAAGTGAGATCCTTATCCTTTTATCTGAATGCACTTCTGCTATGGAGTCCGATTTTATAACTTTCTCCATAGCTATATCAAAACATATGTTTGCTCTCAATTGACGACATTTAAGTTCAGTAGATGATCAACAAAGCTCACACAAAGCGATGATTTTCCACGGGCAGTAGACACAATAATTTCTTCTTGCTTGATGTCTCTCTTTGACGGAGCAGTTGTCGCTTCAAGAAAAAAGTGAGATGTACTGAAACCTACTTCTTCGGTGTTACGGAAACGCCACTAAGAATTTAAATATATTCAATATTGTTGTGCTTGTTGATAATGGAAGATTTTTCCGAGTGTCGTACCTAAGGTGAGAGACGATCTGCTACTTAATTAGATGAATTGAAAAAGAGAGCACTTATCTTTCATGATATTTTGAGTCGGCTGCTGCAGCGTATCCTTCAGATACATTAGTAAGACTAGAGCACTCTGAGAGCGCATACCTCCGCCAAGCGAGGCAACGGTAGCAAAAAATTCAAATTGGCTCTGAAACCATAATTTTTTTTTTGTATAAGCTCCAAAATCTAATCATTTGTGTCTTTTGATAGTAATAACAGCTTGTGCAATTTTGTTGAAGATCCGTTCATAACTTTTTGAGTTATACTGCTAACAAACGTTATGACAAACATGAGTCCAACATACAAACGAACAAACCGATCTGCACCGAAACTTATCATTGTGTTTTCAACGTTACTAACAACCCGTATGAATTTCATAAAGATCCATTCATTATTTTTTGAGTTATTGTGCCAATAAGCACAAAATTAAAAACAGTGACAAACGAAAGAATGAACAAACGGATCATCACCAAAATTTGGTCATCTACTCTTTGTTATATACCTAACAACTCATGTTAATTTCATCAAAATCCATTTATAACTTTTTGAGTTATGGCATTGAGAAAAATGAGGCAGACAAACAAACAAACGGATGGTAATATCTTCACTAAAAGTTAATCATCTGTTTCTCCTAACATACCTAACAAACCCTGTGAATTTCATCCAAATCGGTTCCAAACTTTTTGAGTTATCTTGGTGACAGACAGACTGACAGACAAATAGACAGACAGACAAACACAACGAAAACATAACCTCCTTGGCGGAGGTAAAAAGCATATTAAATGAAAATGGTCTCAGTAATTCTTCGCTATAATTTTTGACAGCGCTGGTACTCTAATATATACATAAAGAGTCTATCCGTATTTAGGGCTCGGTTTCCAAATCTGTCTGGTTGGAAGATGTTATTATTGTCTTTTAAATTGATAGAACGCACAACATATGGCATCTATGATAACTTAAGGTGAGTTTACACTCCATCTTAGCGTGTTCGTGCAAAGTGATGGACGCTACAACGTGTGACTGCGCGTCACCTTTGCAGTAGCGACAGCGGCAACGCCCTGCATTGCTAGTTTATAAAAGTGGCCCGTCATCAGCGACGGCCGCTCATTCATAGGTAGCGTCGTAGCGCTGGTGAACAACTATCCAGCGTGTCTGCCTGTGTCTAGACTCGGAACCTACAATACAATCTGCATCTACACCTTGTCTCATTCGCCCTGCTCATAGAACATCTGATGTCGACGAGAACCTACTGTATTGCCGGCAAAATTACCGTACAGCTAGTGTAACATCGCGCAATAACAAACGTTCAGTTGGTGGAAGGCGGTGAAGCAACTGCAGAAGCATGAAGGATGAAGTATATTCGTTTTTTCAAAGCCCTGCATTAGTTAAATCGAGGAAGCTAAACAAATAAATGCTAATTTTGTTCTTTGTAGCTTTCACAGATCTTAAAAATATCGATACAAATGAGTGTTTGTGACCACTTTAGTGATACGAATCACTATGACCCTGCAAAACACTTGAATATCCAGTAATTTTGTACATAAAACGAAAGGTCCCAAGTATTTTTGAGTAATGAGCTGATGGTGGTGCGTTTATTTATTTCATATTTGTATCAGGCTGTAAATAGTCTAAAAATGGACTACTCCGCTTGGGATAAGGCCATAAGAAGCTGGGATATAAATGCGACCATCATCAGACGAAAAAACTAAACAGAGGATCTCATAACTGGATGTGTATCGCGGTACACTTAGAAACGAGACGCTTCCACGAGTGAACACAGACAGAAAGTTGACGCAGAGATTGAGTTCTTTCACCTGATCGAACACGCTGCGATGAATGAAATGCGAACTCTTCTTGAGATGCACACTGGCTATAAATTATTAAGAGAAACGGCAAATATTTTGTTTTTAATTGATCGTTGGCCTACAGTTAGACGGCAAGATAAGATTGAGAGTTATTCTTTGCGCCGCTTGTGTCGAATGGGCTGTCATCAATTAACTCCTTCGGTATTGCAAATAGATGATCAAACAGTCCCTCGCAATGTTACTACCAAGGCCGAATCAATCGCCCGTACCAGCATGTGAAATTCAGGAGTTTCAAACTGAAATGTTTCGACATTTCTTGCCAGCCTAGTGCACAGTCTAACACATTAAACCTTTTCAACGCATCTGGCAAATAAGATGTGTCCTCGTTGTATAGTTCTCTTATACACGGCCGTCAAAAATGACGGAAATGAATTTGCGATGAACTTTATAATCTACTTGCTTGTGGAATGGATTTTGTTGCAAAAGATTCATCATACCTACGGGCTTAATCTTCTATTGAATCAAAAAATATTGTGAACGATGCCTTCTCAGTTCGGCCTGAGGAATTTTCCTTTTGCAAGTAAAATACCTAATTTTAAAGGTTCGAAAATCGTGCTACGATAAGAAAATTCAGTTCAAATAAAATAATTCAACGGAGAAGCACATCTCGGATACCAGCTGTCATCACATCAGGGTCAAAGTTAAACGGTAATAAGAAATTTAAAAATTTACTCTGTCTTTAGCTACGGAAATCTTAAGAAGAAAGGATTATGGACAATGGGAACAGAGCTTAATTGATTGATGAACGTGCAGCAAAAAGAAAACCTAAATTGAAAAATATAGACATATGCAGTAAAGTAAAGGTAAAGTCAACTTAGACCACACCCTCACCTGGGAAACCCACATGCACTGGATTGTGCTGCTGGTAAAGGCCCACTGGCCCCAGATGAGTAAGTGTAGTTGCAGTCGACCTCGGGTCACCAAGAGCTATGGCGCCAATTTGACGGTAGGAACAAATGACCCCGAGACCCCCCACCCCCTCATCTCTGACGAAGGCAGTTCCGCCGCGGCGCAGTGTGTCAAACTTGGTAGAGCCAAAAACGCTTTCTATTTTTACCTTTACTTATTTTTTGCCCATATCTGTAACAGCACCCTTGCCTTTCTAAAAATGAATACCCTCCTCATTAATCCTTCACATCGAGACAGGAGAGACTAACCAAAGAATCAACCAAACAACCAGCTAATAAAGTGTGGTATGTATGAGGTGATACTTATTTTTATACTGTTGCCTTAACTATTTAGTTGTTTTTTCAACCCTACAGCTAGCAGTTCAATAATTGGAACAACTGCTTGTGCAAAACGCAAACATTCTTTTATGAATGGAGGAGTCGCTTTCTCATTCGCAATTTTCTCCCTGCGCTGCCTGGTGTTGCGGCGGACTCGTCCATCACGGAGCATTTTCTCATCGGTGCACCCGTGATTGATCAAAGGAAAAATCTGCATTTTATCCGGCAAAATGATGTGTCGGAAATAGACAGCGATTTTCTTAGACCCCAGATCTATTNGGTGTTGCGGCGGACTCGTCCATCACGGAGCATTTTCTCATCGGTGCACCCGTGATTGATCAAAGGAAAAATCTGCATTTTATCCGGCAAAATGATGTGTCGGAAATAGACAGCGATTTTCTTAGACCCCAGATCTATTTTCAAAAGTGGAAATTCTGAATTTATGCGGCGTTCGCTCGTAATGTATGGGGGCTCGAAGGAAATGGTGTTTTCATTTCTGAGGAGCAGCCATCTCGAAACAAAGTTGTCAGTTAGAGTGATTTGCATTGCGCATCTATGTTGCTGAAAGTGTAATAGGATAGATTGTGTGCAGCTCTTTTGCAATATACGTAACTAGCCTATAAATTGCACTGCATTCATAATATCACTCTGCGTAATATCATTTTTGGTAGTAACTGATATCGAATTTATTACTAACCGCATGTAATGATGGGAATTATCAGATTTTCTTTTTAAAAAAAAGAATTTAGTTTTGTGCATAGGGGGCAGATCTCAAAAAAAATATATAAAATCTACTAAATTTTGGCTCATAAACTTACAGTCAATCGTTTCTACTTGTATTTTGTCTGCCTTCTGTCTCCTTCCGTTTCGATAGTTGAAGCAATCAGTGCCATGCAGTGTGCGTATTACAGTTGAATCGATATATGTTTCCCTGAAATCACTGTGTGTTTGCTGTTGGATTCAACTCGGGAAAGCCAACAGCGCATTTTCTCCACATTGCACGTAACCCTTCACTGCTTATTTTTGTAGCCGTATTAAGTAAAAGTGCAGCAGTTATTTTTTAAGTGTTGAATTCGCCCCTATGATGGAGATTATCGTTAAAATTGAATAAATTATTCATGCGAGGGCCTGAAACTCAATCATGCTACGTAATATTAAGTTCCAGCCGTCTCAAGCGTACTTAGGTTGCTTTTTACACTTGTAACTCGATTGAAAGTGGCGAAACCAACGCCCTTGTCTGATGTTTCCTCCGAGTGGTATTGGCTTAGATCAACTTGTGCGAGCTCATCGAACTAACTCATAGAGTCGATAAGAAGGGCGAGTAAAAGCCAACCAGCTTAGATTATCTCAATTACATGCTTTATGTATGCCAGTCAATTCCTGTCTGCTTTTGCCGGACTTGGTTTGTTCTCGGTTGCAGCCTCTCCATTTCCGGACTTTAGCTGCTCGCCAAGGCCATTCTTCACAAGTGCAAACTCTCGCAAAAATGGAAAGAAACTTTGCTAAGAAATCAATTCATTACGAAAGAGATTTTTGGCGCTGAGAGCCGAGGCTCTGCATGGCAACTGAGTGAATTCCGGCCGGCAGAAACCGTCAGTTTAGTAGTATTGTCTTCAGACGTACAAAATATAAAATAATAATAATTAAACCGCGCTGTGAATGCATCTGTCTATCTGCCTATTATTCGACACGTTTGAATGACTTGCAATTATTATGCATCGACATCGTTATTCGGTAGCGCTGATGTTCCGACACGTAAGGAGATACCGACGTAAATGAGGTATCAGCTTGAAAGACTGGAATCGTAATTTGCTGGAATAATACCTATTGGGCAGGACATGTGGCACGATGACAGGACAGTGTGAGGCCGGAAAGAAAGTTTTTTTTAAGCTAGTAATTTACTTTTAGTAGTGACAGTGACGAGGGTTAGGCAATACTCTACCTCTGGGTTAATAGGGTCTACATTTACGTAAAAACATTTTTTGACGGTTATTTCCGTGACCAAAGTCAGTGTTGCTTTGATCACGATAGCTATTGACGAGCACTTGAACAATCACTGATCTAGTAAAATAAATAAACCATAGGCGCCGTGCTTGTTTTGGTAGAGTAGCTGCCTGCAATATGAAATAGGCTTGTGGTGTTGACTGATTTAATATAAAACCAATACCTTGATGAATAAAATGAGAACTACTGCACTCTGAGAGAGCATACCTCCGCCAAGCGAGGCAACGGTAGCAAAAAATTCAAATTGACTGTGATACCATAATTTTCTTTGCATAAACTCCAAAATCTATTCATTTGTGCCTTCCAATAGTAATAACAGCTTGTGTAATTTTCTTGAAGATCCGTCATAACTTTTTGAGTTATATTACTAACAAACGTTAAGACAAACATGAGTCAAACATACAAAAGAACAAGCCGATCTGCACCAAAATTTAATTGTTTTTGTCTTTTAACATTACTAATACCTCTTATAAATTTCATAAAGATCTATTCATTATTTTTGAATCATTGTGCTAACAAGCATAAAATTAAAAGCAGTGATAAACGAACGAACAAACGGATCATTACCAAAATTTGGTCATCTACTCTTTGTTATATAACTAACAACTCATGTGAATTTCATAAAATTCATCCATAACTTTCGAGTTATGGCATTGAGAAAAATGAGACAGACAAAAAACAAACGGATGGACATATCTTCACCAAAAGTTAATCATCTGTTTCTCCTAACATACCTAACAATCCCTGTAAATTTCGTCCAAATCGGCTCATAACTTTTAGAGTTATCTTGGTGACAGACCGACAAACAAACGGACAAACAAACGGACAGATAGACAGACAACCACGACGAAAACATATCCTCCTTTGCGGAGGTAATAAACTGAACTATATTGAATTAAGTAGTTTGAAAAGAATTTTCATGATACCATCTCCAATAAAAATCCAGCAAGAACAGGGGGGGAAATGTGATTTTCAAAGATTTTTTCTACTAGAATTCCTCTTTAGGCTCATATAGTTTTTTTTGCTAAATAGGTTTAAAACAAACAACATAAAACATATTAAAGATGTATGTTAAGATGCAACAATAATATTATTAATTTTATCTTAAAACATGCAGTTTATATTTTGAAGCTTCCGCTTACCTCCTACCCTTGAATCTCTCTTTCACCACCCTGCATTCCTTTTGGAGATAAGTCATTTTGTGTTTGTGATCACTGTGTTTGTGATCACAGATCAAGTGCCGCGGATCAGTATGAAGACACCTTTTACTTTAGTGCAGTTTAAATATAGTACAGTATATATAGGAGCAGACGTAAAATAACATAGCATATCGCATCGGAGCATCAACATCCATGTTTAAAGCATGTGTCACGAGATATTTTTCATGCGAATACTTGAACCCTAGTAGTTAGTAAAATCCCTAATTTCCAATCATTCAAGCTCTTATACGAGTATTTATCGCTAGAACTCTGTAATGGCCTAAATTATTCTTCTGTAGGATTAAATTTCTTTGATACGCCTGAGGCGTGTTGTGATCACTATCCCTGGGTTACCGATGCTACACCGGTGACCCCGCCCCTCCGAAACGCTAAGATTAAACAAATGAGCAATGAGTAAACCCCGTAGCCCTAAAGTAAATAAATAAGTTTTACTTTGGGCTTACGCCCATAAAGTTACAATAAACACCGATATACTTTCATTCATTCATCTCACAACCTCATCCCCTGCAACGGTAACCATTTTTCATGTTGCGGTTGCCCAATTATTGGGTTGTGATTACGACATTCCTCTGGTTCTCGTTATATGAGAGGGTTACGGTCCCTAGAAATCTTGCAAAAGGTGAGCTCGTATATATCGCCTTCATCTACATGAAACTAAAGTGTTACTTTCATGGACCATATTTTACCCGCTAAATGGAAATTTTTTTTAGCCATTTCTCACAATAATTTTGCACCAAAGCACAGACAAAGCACAACAGTAGCGATATGTATTGCAGCAGTATATTTGAAAACAATTCCATAACCGAGAACAAAAAAAAAATAATAATAATAAGTAATATGGCATTGCCTCCCGCGCACAGCCCGCAACTCGCATAAAGTAAATTTTCTCACCTGAAAAGAATCGGTGACAACAAGTGTCCATTTTGTTTTGGATAGGAGCGAATTCGCATATTACGTGGATATTCCACTGTTAGGTAATGTTATCGCTTTCCAAAATAGAGCAATCCCAAACTATGCTATCATGACGTAGTTTACTGTATTGTGACTTAGCGCAGTTCTTCTAACCGAACCCACTCCGCCACAACTAACGCCCGTCATTTAACCCCGACGTACTTCATTTAACCTAAAGTCTGCTGCCGACGAGAGTCGTAACAAGGGAACATTTCTCCCTACCCTTTCATTTAAGTTGCAGTAAACGTAGCTCCTACTTGTCTAAAACTACTGGGTACAAAAGTGCTTAAAATCTGAGCCGCCACGGTGGTTAATTTGGTTAAAGAGTACCACTTACTAAGTTTCAAATATCTCTCGTAATTATTAATGTTTAATGTGCAACGACATATAATTTGAATCGATATACGTTAGCACTCAAGCTGTTGTTACGCTCACTGAACCATTTGCTTCAAGAGCGTGAAGCCTTCATGTAATCCACCTTCCTCGTGCAGCACGCTTAACGTAGCCCATTTATCGTAATACACCTCATATAACCTTCTTTACACACTGATATCCCATGTAGATCTTCTAAATGTCCTTTGCATAATAGATTCGCTCCTTCATTTTGATTAAGACATAGAAACGACATAAAACATAATAAACATAAACACTAGGGATGAACTGCTTCTTTTGTTCTTCATCCATTTTTATTCACCTTTTCTTAGCTATGTTTCGCATCGTCTGCAGAAAATTTAGCCATTAAAAGCATTTAATTTTTCATCAGTGAATCTGATGCTTCCTGCTCAATATAGAGGAACATCGCTATTCTATGCAGTAGAAAATCATTTTTCTATGCTATTTGATGCGATAGTTTTACAATAAAGTAAATAAGACTGGGTCAAATCCTTCAATAATACAGTCTGGTTACCGTTAACGCCTTTTTCGTGAGGTCATTTTCTTTGTCTAAGCATTACTCTTTCATTTCATAAGTGCTTTAGGATAAAGCCGTCCAACATTGCTCGCCTTGAACAGTATCCTGGCTAGGTACGAATTTTCCCATATTTGGATCGCCCTGTGATACCAGCACAGAGAATATTTGTTGATGTGAAAATCGCTATGTTTGATACGAGTAAAATGTACATTAGGTCCATTACTTTGAAACTGACTAAGGAATTTTTCAAGAAGAGAAAAGAAGACAGCTATGGTTGAACTTCCTTCTAGCGAAAATCAGAGCTTTTTGAAATTAGATTTCCCCCTAGCAAATACTGAAAAGCATAACGTGCAGACACATGGACGGACGGATCGAGCCTCAGGTAGAATTATATTATAGACGTTCCTGACTTTTTATTATATCCTAGAAAGCCTAGCACATCGAGTGAAACCTGGAGGCTTTTCAATCTTCCCAGTTCTGTGAGACATTGCAAAATACTGGGTGCTGCAGATGATCTCCCTAGAAATATATATACTATATTTATGACATAGTCTCTGGCATGTTCAGTACAAATAACTATCGAACGGTTGGCGGAAAAGTTAACTTTTGATGAAGATTAAACTAACGTATAAAGACGCTTGGTTCGCTCATTGGTGAATATCCAGCTATGCGAGGTGCCGAACAGCTTCATATCAGTGTACGTACTTGCAAATCTATCTTTCTTCCTTGTAGAACAAATTTTGAAAATATCCTGGTATGGTACAGTGCAAGACCTCCACATTACTAGCCAGAAGCCGCCCCACTTTAGCGGTCTAAAACTCCCAGTAATTTTTTTTTATGTTCCTGATTATTTCATCACGAGTTGTTTTTGGCACAATTTGCGATATTCAATTTCAGTGTGAGAGTGCAAAATATTAGGTACAAGAAACTGTCATCTTCGAAATCAGAAGATACTAATTGCTTGCACACTACCTTGTATAGAATGATATATCGAGATCTACAAATTTATCGTAACATTTGCCATGCAAGAAATAAAATGAGTGCAACCGGGAAATTTCATTTCAGCGAATTCATGGCCCAAAACGCAAGTAGTCAGCTTGGATCCAACCCACAGAACGGAAAAAGTTTTCGTTAACGTAAAACCCGATATCATTTTCTTACTGTGCTGCCTCAATACTAGGGCTCGTTCTACCAGCTACGGATGCAATGGAAGAAAGAACTCATTGCGAAACAGCACAGACAAAGCAAGATAGGGCAAACCATAAGCAGAAAATTATTATTTGTTTTTAGTAAATACAGCGTTGTTGGCAACATGAAGACCGTCTGACCCATATCGTTAGTGCATATGGGATTCGTCCTATACTAACAGCTGTGGTAGGCTCCGGCCCAAATTCAAGAGTGAAAAGATATGCATGAAGTCTGCTGTCTCCGGCTTTTCTTGTCTATTGACTGGGCTGCAGGTGGCCCATACTGGCCGCAAGTGTCCACTGCTGGCTTCTAAATTAAGACACTTTCGACGAGCTCTTCGAAGTCGACCTAAGTTACTACCATTAATTCGCACCTCACACAGTTGTCTTGGCTTCGCCCCTCTCAATAGCATCTTAAACGTTAACCACGAGATACCGGAAACTTAGTCCTGCTTCGTTGAATAGAGGGTTACTTCTAACACTTGTACCCAATCCAGAAGGGTGAAACCAGTGCTTGTCTCTGAAATTCTGAAGAAGTCACATCCATTGAGCGCAGCTCACTCCCATTGTGAAACGCTCCTTGAAATATCCTTCTTGTTTGGTTCTACACCCTTCGCAAGCGTTCTTGGGTTGATTTTAACACCTACAACACAATCCAAAATGGCAAGACAAAGGCTCTTGTATACGGATGACTGGGACTGGATTAAATCGAGCCAAACACACTAGACCTCAGTTTCATGAATACGTGGTGAATCAATGGTAGGCGATGATGAAAATCACACATGCGCTTAGTGCCGCTATTTTTTACAACTGGTCCAAAGCTCGCTACTTGTCTCAATTGTTTGCAAGCAATGCCGCCATATAAGAACTATGGCCGGGAACACATTGCAGCAGCAAGCGATGCAATGCAATTTTCGCTAAAAGTACGTTGCGTACGTGTGACCAAGAGCTACGTTTCATGATCGGCCACACTATACGCGATACGGCAGCTACGTGAATTATGTCGGTGCGTATGTACGTTCTCAAATCTTGAAAAGCGGTGTAAAGTTTCAAGTATCCATCGAAGCTTTTATTAGAGATAAATTGCAGCACTTCCTAATATAATGAAAATAATGTTTACTCATTAACTATCATAACAAAATAGTCTATACTTTCACAATTCCAGCGAAACAAAATAGGATTGGAACAAGTTCAACCCCGTTATAGCGACATTTGTGAAGTAGTTAATCCAATTAATTCAATGAACTGTTCTCCATAGCAAAATTATATAGCATTTCCTATTGCAATATAACTATAATATCTATATGAATGATCCCTTTGTTGAAGAGAAAGCTTTCAGTGTGAAATGTATTACATTTTGGGTATTGCAGTAGAGGTGCGGACACATTCGGACAAAAGTGCGATGCCAGATACCGCCACATGCACTTCGGTGAAATGATGTTAATCATGATATTAATATTTAATTTGGAATTAAACTTACAGTTTAGCGCAGTTGATGAATTATACGGAAGTTATCAAAATCTATTGGACGCATATCTAGAAGTTACTCTTTACGTAGTTCAGGCATGACTTCGCTCTTGTCATTGAGTATAGGGCGAGCCACAAGCTCAGTGAACTCGCTACAGAGAGTTTATGATCATTTTTCGCAAAGAAAAGACACTATTTTGCAACATACTTCTGTGAAAGCTACACAAAATAATTCTACAGCACTGACTGCTTCTAAATTCATATAATGGCTCAAGTAAGAACAAAAATCAGCGAACGAAATAGCATAAGTTGTCTTAGGTTTCCAGCTAGCATTAGGATATAGTGCAGCCATGTGCAAACGCTGCAGCCAATATGTGCCTTTACATTTACAAAAATTTTCGTAAATAAGACGCTCACAGTTGACAATCTGATAGCCATATTATCGAATGCTATTGGATATTTATCTGAGTGACTCATGAAGCTACCGTTGGCGATTAGAAGTTAAGCTTATAGAATACTAAAATGCAATGAATGTAGTTGCGAGAATGAGTTGAGTCATGACGGGAGCTAACTTGTGAGTAAATATTTTGAGCACATAAACTTCTTCTGGTGCCCAATCATTGCATTGGATAGCATATGTATGGTAATTTGCACCATTTAAGCTTCAAGAGTTATTAAAAGTTGGTTAATATAAAGTGTCTTGCAGAATTTCATTAGAGAAGTTAACTCTACTGCTTGAATTAGGAGTGTGGCGGCACATGGCATCTTTCCATACTGCCTCACTACCAACGCGTATTTCTTTGACTGCTGCAGCTACGATGATAGCAGTTTTTTTTTTTTTTAAACGTAAATTCTTTGAGGAAAATTACGTAAAAGTATCTATATATGAGTCAAATAATAGTTATTTAACACTGAGTATATCTGATTTCTTAGACTTGTTCAGGTATCGCCAAAACTTTGCTCATCAGGCGTTGTTCTCCGATGATGCCTACCGCATAGCTGGCTAGGTACGTTTAAATATTCCCTAGCTATGTGTTCGTAAGAGCAGGATTCCTCTACCATTGACAACAAAGGAAATATATTTAGATCTTTTAACAGTTATCAATTTTACTTCTTAAGCGTAGAATATTTGACAACAATAATTTATATACGGCTCCTGAATAGAGCCGAATCAGCGCAGCGCCTGCTGTCAAATCGCACGAAAATTTGTAGCAAGCAGCGTTGGAAGACCGGCGACATGCGATCTGTGCTGCGGTAGTGCGGCCAGTTGATAGCAGTGCTCTCAGTTACATTTTTTCAAGTAAAGAATTTGTTGCGTTGCATGTCGCTTGCTGCTTCAATGTGTTCCCGGCCTAAAGTGCTTCATAAATGACGTCTCAAATTGATGCTAATCCTACGAGAAGCGGTCACTTTACATGGTGTTCATGCATCCCGAAATGTTCCTACTGCAGTTTTATATTCCTTCGCCGTTGAAATCTGAAGTTAATCAGACTCCTTAAATTGAGGTTCCGTATTAGTTTCTCTGTGTGTAGCCCTGGCAGTAATATTATTACCTCCTGGAACGAGAAGAGCTAACTCACGATTTCTTGAAAAAAATTAATTACAAAACTTCCATAGTTTGCTGAGATGCATCTAATTACCGGTAGCTGGATGGGGTAGCTGTCATAGTCCTTGCACTTAATGGGAATCATTGTGTCTAAAATATTCTACACACTTTACGTCCTGGATTAACATTGCTGTTCTCATAGGATTAACATTACCTGGAATGTTGCAAGTACAATATGCCATAAAGCAATAGGGCCATTGAACATAAAATTAATCAACGGTGCTATAGCTGCGTACGTCCAAAGACGCAGGCGACTAGCACGACAAAGTCGAGTTACGCTGAGCAGATTTGAATTGCCGGGAAGTGCAGACATGTGTTTCATTTTGCTCCGTTTACCAAATTTCAAGCGTTGATCATAAATAGATCATCCCTTAGAGTTCCAAGAACGCAATTCTGTTCCGTAAATTAATTTGCAACCATATGAAGCCAAACAGGGATACTTCTGACACTTGTACCCAATCCAGAGGGGCGAAACCAATGCTTCTCTATGAAGTTCTTAAGAGGTCACATCTATTGAGCGCAGCTCAGTTCAATCGTGATACGCTCCTTGCAATATCCGTCTTGTTTTGTTTGACTGTCTTATTCTTCGATGGATGCCAACCATGGGATGAGAACTGCTGTTTAGGTTATCACTTTTTGTTGTTGTTTTTTTTTGCGATTTCAACAAAGCATCCTTTTGAGCAAAGTACAGCTAGGTCGTTCAGTTTGGGATAATTTGTTATTTTTTTTGTTCGCATGAAAACCGCTGCAACTGAGTGTTCAAATTTATGACCTGGAAACTTTACAGTATGGAGAAAAAGTAGTGAGTAATGAATGGGTCGCCGTCAGTGAATTCGTGCAACCGAATGCCATGCTACGTTAAAAAACGTTTCATTACAAACCTGTTTTGCAGCCCCTGATTAATCATTATTAAAATAGTTGTGATCACCGCAATTCACTATTAATTTTATGCTATACAACCTGTGCTTTTCCTACGAGAATAATTTAAACTACTCTTCTTGAATCTTGGAGTAGTATGCACTTCTATCTGTTACACTTCAAGCACGGAACGAATTCATTTCAATGAGATGCTGTTAGGAAGACCCTAAAAACTTTCCATTTTTTCGTCGAGTTCAACACGTACAAAACGAACATTTTCATTCACTTCCTTTCTTTCGTGAGCATGGAACGGGTCTCCAGTTTTGATTTTTCCGAAATGCCGCTCCCATACCCCTCCGTCACCCAGCAGAATTAAAGCAATTACGCATGTATCAGAAGCTACTAAATATTTTTGCCGGTATGCCATGCCTTGACTAACCCAAAGTGTTTCTGTATTGTTACGACCTGCGTGCAGAAGTCAACGCATTCTCTGGAACGCTGAGTACATCGGTCTCTAGCTGCAATGTTCTCAAATTGACTTATCATTATTATACACTTTCGTCTATTACCCTTATGGCTAAAATTGCTCTTTTTTAATGGGTGTAGCTTCAGGAAGACCTTATGTATGTATTAACTCCGTCAAGAAGGTTGTATTTTTTGTCAGAGTTTGTGTGCCTTTCTGTCTCTTTGGCTGTCACCAAGATAATTAAAAAAATTGTGAAGGTATCTTTAAGAAATTTACAGGGATTGTTGGCATGATAGGAGGAACATATGATTCATTTTTTTTAGTGAAGATTAGAAAACAGTTTGTTTGTTTCTCCACCTTTTTCTTATCAACGTAACTCTAAAAGTTATGAATGGATCGTCATAACATTTACAGAAAATGTTAGGAATAATACGTGACTAAATTTTTATGGTGTTACTCCGCTTGTTTGTTCGACTGCATGTTTGTCTCAGTGTTTGTCAGAACATAACACAAAGCAACTATAAACAGATCTCCAAGAAATTTACAGGATGCGCTAGGGATGATGGGAGGTACAAAGGACCTAATTTTCCTAATTTTGGTGACTCAAAGAGTAATTCTAGATTCAGGACTAATTTTAATACTTCATTAGTATTCCTTGTGCCTGGCAAAGATATGCTCTCTCAGAGGACATCTTAAATTTATTTTTTATTCTAAGTGCAGCAAGGATTTTCTTTCAGTTTCCCATTGATTTCATGGGTCTCAAGCCTTGACTTACCTTAAGTGTCTTTCGTATTGTTCCGCCCCGCATGCGGAAGTCGACGCATTCTCTGGCACGCTGTACAGTCCGGTCTCTGGTTGCGAGGCCCTCAATCGTCTTAATGAGCTGCCGTCTCTGCCAAATCAGCCGGCAGGTCTTGTTGAAGGGCGATGAACGAGACCTTTTATGTGAATAGATGGTCATGCCAGGAAACTCCCAATGGCCGCAGTAACACAAGTTTTTGTCTGCCCAAACCGATACATTATTTGAATTTCCAATAGCCCGCTGCATTAAAAATATCGGTTTGTGGGTAGGTTGAACATGGCCTCTTTGGACGTGAAAAATAAGTGGCAGTTAACGCTGCTTCGAAAGATGTTCACGGTAAAATGTAGTGGTGTTAAGAAACGTGTTCCATCTTTGAAAACAATGTCGTGTGCCATATTCAGCCGTGCGGTATCAATGTCCACGCTACATAAACGTCGTATTTTGTTACTTCCGCCAAGGAGGTATTTTTTGGGTTGAGTTTTTCTGTTTGTCTGTCTGGTTGTCCGTCTGTCTCTCTGTTTGTCTGTCACCAAGTTAACTCAAAAAGTTATGTACGGATATTTACGCAATTTACAATGATTCTTAGGTTTGTTAAGAACAGGTGAATTTGGTGAAGAATTGTTTATCCGTTCGTTTGTTTGGCTGCTTCTCTTGTCGCATTGCCTTTGCTTAAAAAGTAGTTGTCGGATTTTTATGAAATTTATATGAGTTGTGACGATTAGTTTGCCTGTTCCTGTGTTTCATTTATTATTTGTTTTCAAACTATCTAAAAAAAGTTTTGAACAAATCTTTATGAACTTTGCAGGATTTGTCACACCTATTAAAACTCTGTATATACTACAGTTTTGGAGATGACCAGTTCATTCGTTTGTGTGTTTGGCTAATGTTTAACAAAATGTTTGTCAGAATTTAACTCAAAAAGTTACCAACGGATCATAAATCTTTCAGAGGCTGTTACCCAGTTCGAAATTATCACCGGCATCGTCGACAATTATCGGCGCCCATCGATATTACAATGGTCTGTATCATTTTTGAGGTTTGGGGTTTATCAAGTGCTTCTATGTGGCTTTTGCATTGTGAATTCAGAAATGTAAGCTATTTTGCCCTATCAGGTCAGGTTTTCTTTCTATTTCAATTTTAACGCCATAAATTATATATTGGAAATAATTTGTTTTCTGATTAATTTTATGTATACAAAATTCCAACTTTTTGTCCAGATAAATTAATAAAAGGGAGCTTAGAGTGCGTGCATGAGCATTTTATATTTTCTTTTATCAAACTTATGAAATATACGTTGAATAACGGCAAAAATGGCAACACCGTAGGTAGGGACAATGAGTCATCAGTAATTGTATCTATCTATTGCAGTCAACTGTCTAGGACACCACTAAAATTGAGAATATGAACGTGTTATTAATTAGTTTCTGAAAAACTACCAAGCTCTAGGTGCATGCTTGTCCATTAAAATGCATTTCCTTGTTTCGCATTTAGACTACATTTTGGAAAATTGTGATGATTTGAGCGAAGAGCTATGAGAGCTTTTTCTCAAGGATATTCGAGTAATGGAGGACATGTATTTCATCTTGAAGTTCACATGAACTCTAGTTGTGTCCTATTTTAGCCATAGGTTACACATTTTCCATTATTTATATGGTCTCTGTAAAATGTATATGTTAATATTTGGTTATCATTTGTTTTCTTAAAACTGAAATAGCAAAAAAATCCGACCTGAGTACAAAACAAGTTACATTTCCAAACTCAGCATGCAAAATGCATATACGACCTGCTCACAAACAATAAAACTCTTTAAAAAAGTTTAAAAATGCAGGCTAATCTTATAGGCGATTATCGGCGCGTGACTGATTAAAAAAGATATTTGGCGGCAAGACGTCTGTTATGTCTCAAAGCCACATCTCGTGTACAGTGATCCTCCTGTCGCCTATAAATTGCTCATGATAATAATAATAATATTTTCAAGTTCAATACGTGTAATGGTTGGAAAAAATACAGTTGTATTCATAATGTTTAAAAATTTGACACCACATTCAGGCCACTTCAAAAAACGTAAAGATTAAAGCAACTTTTCGATGTAACGTCGGTCAGCCTCAGGCATATAAAATCTGAAATATACAGGTAGAGTAATTAAATTCAACTATTCAACCAAGATAATGTGACTAGAAAAACGCAGTTAAACGTATTCAGTACAACAGAAACTATCTATCTAGTCACATTATCTCTGTTGAATAGTTTATTTTAATTACTCTACCAGTATATTTCAAATGTTTTATGCCTGAGGATGATGTACGTTACATCGAAACGTTGCTTTAATCTTTACGTTTTTTTGAAGTGGCCTGAATCTAATGTCAAGTTTTTAAACATTACTAGACGACCCGTGACCCGTTGGGTCGCCATCACGATCGTCTTGTCTGCCTTTCGTGAACATTTTGCTTCCTTCTCACCTGTAACTCATACTGATCTTTCTTCCATCTGTTCTTCTTTCCCAACTTGCTGTTCCCATGCGCGTTGATCCTGTGTGGGAACACCCTCGTGC
>LQNS02277221.1:124301-144237 GCA_001587735.2 Parhyale hawaiensis | reverse complement strand
CTTGGAGGGTGTTTGGCTCGGTAGAATTGACACGTCGCTGCTTTAATTGCTTTGCCCTCCCTCTTCTGGAGTACTGCTCTGTAGTCTGGGGTTCTGCTGCCGATTGCCATCTGTGTTTGATTGACAAAGTGGTTTGTCGATGTGCGTTCATGCTGGGTGGTGTTGTGCCTTGTGTTCTGGCGCATCGTCGCAGAGTTGGTGGGGTCTGTTTTTTGTATAAAATCTATAACTGCCCCAGTCATCCACTGTCTGAGTTTCTTTCGGATCCATTTGTTCGGGTGAGGTATACTCGGCGTACTGGTGCTCTTCATGAGTTTGCCTTGGAACCGTTACGATGCCGTACGGGCCAGTATTCCCGTTCGTTTTTTCCCATCGTGTGTGTATGTTTGGAATGGTCTTGATGGCTCTGTCTTTGCTGGTGCGGGTATTGGCAGCTTTAAACGATCTGTACACAGAGCTATTCTATGATCTCGGATCTTCTTTTTTTTTATTCTTTTGCTTTTTCCATTCGCTGGTCTGGTTGCGTGGGGGTTTGTTAACCTCATGGAGTTTCTCCGTTCTTACGTCGCCAGTCTGGTGTGATTTAATAATAATAATAATAATAACTGAATGAGCTCAGAGATTTCGGATCACTGCGAAGGGATCACTTAACTTAGCACGAACAAACAGCTGTACATGGAATCCCCACGTTGTGGGAAGCCACATTATCGTCTTTTACCTGATACAAGATAAACGTCAATGACCAAATAGGGCTACTGCTTTTTTCGTAGGCCACTGGTGTACTAGTATACAAGGTACACGTACAGGTACACACGTTAACTGGCCACACTACATTTCTGTAGAGGACTGGTTCCGTTCAAAATTTAAGGAGAGAGCTGCAGCTTCCGAAGCTGTTAAGCGATATCGCACTGATTCCAGCTTCATCCAGTGAGGAGCAGAGCACGCACCAGTTCAAACAGTGCAAAAGACGCCTGGGGTGACGTCAATGGACAGCTTAGAAGGTTGTAGCAGCAACCATCGTTCTCACCTGTAGGAGAAGGACGAAAGAACATTATCCTGGAAATAAATCAGGCTCCTCTTTCCTACCACAAAGGTGTTTCAAGAAAGGGAAAGAAAGGAATACAGATTACGCCGAGAGAAGAATGCAACTATAATATCGGTTACCTTCAAACCAAACCAACGAGCATGAATGAGAACGACGGGTCAAAAGGAAAGAGTATTATATTATAAGTCAGCTGAAGCTTCCGTTGCATATTAGCTGTTCTAGGAGAGGGTAGAGAAGCGACATGTAATATGCCAAAACAACTATTGAATTTAGAAGTTTAACTGTTTCCACAACCAAGGCGATATCACAGAGGCAGAAAGAGGAACATCTACTACATATAACGATAGACACGCAGAACCCACGCACGAGGGTGTTCCCACACAGGACCTGTGAGCACGGGAACAGCACATCGGGAAAGAAGAGGCAAAACAGATGGAAGAGAAATCAGCACGAGTATAAGATCTCAAGGAAGCAAAATGGGCACGGGAGACAGACGTCCCAAACACCTAGTTAGTGGCTAAGGTAACCTATAGGGTCTCCTGAGCGCGCCTCCCCACAATAAGATTTTGACAAACCTAACCAACGAAATGAGGCACATTCACCAATTATTCAGCTCGACAGCTCTTACAAATCTAACCAGTTTCCCCCGACCATTTCCGGAGTGTAATTTCAAACCAACAGCACGCAGGAAGTAAGTGTTTCTAAAATATAATTTACAAGAGAGAAAAAAAAAACTCCTTGACAACAGATGTATCTGGGTCATGGTTATTGTTGATGACTCGTCACGTGTGCGGCTATAGAATAAACTACAGAAAATGACGCACGTTGGGACTTCCTAACCCAAGACCCACTAAATTTCACAATATCACCTTACATGATTAATATGGATGTGACACAGAAAAGAATGGAGTGCCGAAGAAATGTCAGTATGATTGTAATAGTATTCTCCTAGGTTTACCACCGTACTCTCACCAAGTGGAACCAAGCAGTGAGGCTCGGTGAGGCCGTCGCGGGGCGTAACACACCAAGGACGACCAAGTGTTCAATGACATTATTTTTATTTAATCTCGAATCGGCCACGTACGTGCGCTACTACCGGCAAAGAAACAAGGCGCAAAGAGACAGTGGCAGACACTCAAGTGGACGGCCCCCTTCATGTCCTTCCACACGAGAGAGAGGTCCCGCACACTAGGTCGGCTATCATGATCGACCGCCCACTTCACACAACAGAAAGGCAATAATAGAGAACCAACCTAGCTTTGCAAACTAACCTCACCTGCAAGAACTGCAGCCAGCTGCAATATCCCCCTGTGGAGAAGGCACTTGGGACCCCTGGGACAGTATGACAGAGAAAAAAGTTTCAATATGAATATTTAACATTAATCGCAGCAGGAAAACAGGGATGGGGAAGGACAGATACACACAGACACGCTGAAAACTAGCCATCCCAGCAGATACTCAACTGCGCTGTCGATATAATGATGACTTACCCGCCACAACATCCCAAATTGAGCGCATCAATGGTAGCTCATGAATGTGACAATGCTGCTGCAACAGAGACTCTGGAACACCAGCACACTTCTTGGTGACAGTAATGTCCCTCCAGCATCTCAGAAAATCACAGGACACTTAATAACCAGCAGGAGCCAACATCCAACAGGAGTAGTACAGTAGTTAAACTCTTCAGAGATAAACAATATATAGACTATCAATTTAACTCAATCATCTGCGGAAAAAAAGAACACCCAGTATTACCTTGGCCGAATGAATGATAGCACAATTATTAGAAATTATCCTATTATGAAATAATAGTGAACACTCCCCATTGTCGTCATTGTTTTAGTTTTAAGTCTTGAATGAGCGTTGCCATACAGGAGGGTTACAAGGAAAAAGGAAAACTCCGGCGAGAACGGTTGGGAGAAGAACACAAAAGCAGGGTCAATGCTTCTCTGCTTGCTACACCTCCAACCTCGCATTCCCAAATGAAAAAGACTTTCTCAGAATTTTTTTCAAGTTTTCAAAAATAACGGTTACCCTCACCATTAAATTTTCTTGGACCACTACTGCGAACTGTTCCTATTCGATCCCGGCAAATTAGGCTTAATCCACTCGCTTCCGCAATACAGCAAAGCCTCTGTCACCAAGATAAACATTATAGAGGCGTTCCTTTTCGAAGCTTACCCACATATAAGCTTCATGTTTTCGTACAAAAACTCTTTTACCATAGGGTCCTACCTTAAATTCAAAGCCAAGCTTTCCTCTCTTCTCCTGTCCATTATTATCTACATGCTCCAATGCCGAAGCTGCCAGGCCTTTTATGTTGTTAGCACTGGACAACATAAGAAAGCTCGAATCGATCAACATTTAGGAGTATCCAACAGAACCGGTTTACCACTTCCGAAACCTGCCTATTCTGCTCCCGTCTCCATGCTGACCAAAATCACCATCCTATCAGCAAAAAAGATTTCTCTATCATAGACTTTTCCACCCCACTCAAACTCTCAACTTTAGAATACCTCTACATACATAGAACAAAGCCTAGCCTTCACATTATGAAGCGGCTGTACCTCTACATACCATTTACACCTAATTCCTAATCACCTGATTCTACAGACATCGACATCCGGTCACTCCAAGCTGCTTCATTCATATGTGTTTTAGACCTTGCCCCAGAAGGACCTCTGCCCCGCTACAATATAACAAATGAAAGAATTTTTAATAGGTTGCCTCTTACATTTGAGTCTCTGATAATGGGAGATGTATAATCCTGAAACGCTAGCTTTTATTTATTAGTCGACACTATATTAATTACAAACGAAGTCAGCAAGCTTGACACTGAGCTACTCGACGGATCCTCACCAGAAGTTAATTATCTGTTGCTCCAGACATACGTACCTACCAATCCCTGTAAATTTCATAACGATCCGTCCATAACTTTTTGAGTGATCTTGATAACAGGCAGTCCTTAATCCTATACTGAGCAATTAAATCAATTTTTAGATTGGTAGTTTCTGACGGTTATATGTGAAACTCTACTTAATTGAATAGTAGAATTTTAGGGGTTGTTCCGAAACTCAACCTGTCAACTTTGATACCTTATAAGTAGTTTCCGCTGTTCATTGGCGAAACTTCACTTTCATGCTGTGTTTTAGTAGTTGTTTCAAAATTTAACCCTTCTACATTTGAAAGCTTTGGAGATTGTTCGCGTTTGGAAGTTTTCTGATTTATGAATTTATGCAATACCGCCAAGTGAAAATAAAGCGCAAGTCAATCCTTGTGTTTATTGGTTTCCTTCCGGGAAATTAATTTACTACCTAGAATAACGCATTCTAAGAAATTTTTTTACGGTCAATTTTCCGAAGTGCACATTAATCACATCTAGTACATTTATTGACACATTTAGGTAAAATACGGCATTTTAAGACTTTTTCATTCATAACGTTTTCCTCGCAAATGCTTAGTTTTCGAAATATTTGACTTTATATTTCCCAATGTTTTTCGATGGGAGAAAATATGATCCACCATAATCGCTAAGGCGATACCGCTCTACGCTGTTTTTTATTTCATATATTTCTCGTAGGATATTAGCAGAACCAGTCCTTGCTTGTCTAACCTAAATGAGTAAAAGCCACGTTGTAGCCGAAAAACTATTACGAAGCTTTGTTCTAGATTGCGGGACACAGCCGTAATGGCGGATCTCAATAGAAAAACAATGGAAACTTTAAAGTCAAATATCTCGAGAACTAAGCCTTTCAGAAGAAAATGTTATTCTTGAAAAGTTTTTGAATGCCTTATTCTGCCTAACTACGTCGGCAAAAAACTAACCATTACGAATAAAGTCACCAATACCGGTAAAACAGTGTATCTCGCAAGAAACACACCGCACCATTGCTGAATTAGATTAGATTAGATAGGCGGCAGTAGACGAACCAATAGGCCCATTCCCAAAGAGACACCGGAACCCCGGCACTCTATGAGCTATTGCCATCTCTATGAGCTCTATTAGTTGAAGACTGAAGCGTGTTCCAATAATACAGCAGTAGTGCAGGGGAGCGTGTTCCAATAACTAGTGCTGCGCGGCGAAACAGTCTTAAAGACACAGAACTAAAACGTTTCCAACGAAAACGTTACTCCTAAAAAAGTTCTTGGTCACCTTATTTTGCGAACATATATCAACTAAATAAGCTGGACATTGCACAATTATTTGCAATTGCACAATTACTTAAAGACTCAATTGGGTGTGTTCCAACAATGAGTACGAGCATCGCGCTTCTTTTCATAAACTAAGGTACAACGCGACATGGCTGTAATGGCGGATGTAATAAAAACACAATGGCAAGTTGAAAGTCAAATATTTCGAAAACGAAACATTTGCGACGATAACGTTATTCATGAAAAACGTCTTAGAATGTCTTATTAAACCAAAATGTCAACAAAAATACCGTATTTGATTAATGTGCACTTCGGAAATTTCCCCCTTTTCACAAATAACGATCCCGTTGGGAACTTTGTAGTTCTGTTTATATACGTTTTTGGAACACGACCAGCTAGCCCGCATTATTGGAACGCGTATTATGCAGTATTGCACTGATGGCAGTGGTGTTGTTTGTTTCTTGCGTTGTGCAATAATTTTACCAGTATTGGTTGTTTTGTACGTAATAGTTTTGTTGATATATTTAGGTAGATTAAGGCATTCTAAAACTTTCTAAGAATAACGTTGCATCGCAACTGCTTACTTTTAGAGGTATTTGACTTTAAAGTTGTCATTGTTTCTTTTCAAATAATTTAAGATGCGCCGTTACGGCCGTAGCGCGGCATCAAGAACAAAGACTGGAAATAGTTTTTAGGCTACAAAGTTGATCTTACTCATTAAGGTTAGGCAAGCAAGGACTGGTTCTGCTCATATCCTACGAGAGGCATAAAAAACAGTGTGAAACCATATCGTGCTAGTGGTAACGGCGAATCATACAAAAACACTGAGAACTTTGAAGTCAGATATGCCGAAATTAAAGGACGAAAAACGTCTTAGAATGCTCTATTTTACCTCAATATGTCAACAAAAACATGGTCCATTGGCGATTGTGACTGCCTACGATGGCCATCGCCGATGGTTATTTCACCGTAGGCTATGCCGATGAAAATTGACGATTTTTGGTTCCGATGGCGATGGTATTGCATTCTCCATTGTAAATACGATGGCGATGGCCATCGTACCATCGATTTTGCCATCGTAACATAGTACCGAAATCGGAGATGTCGAGCTCTGCAATTTGCTTCAGGAATCTGGCTCCTTGGAGATTCTGAGTGTTGTCTCTGATGAGCAGCTAAGTTTCGAGCCGCATATTAGGTGACTTCTTTTCTAATTTCTCAACAACTCTAAAATTCTTTATTTCAAAGCGTGTTAAAATCAATAAAAAGTCATTTACCTCCATGAATTAAAATTTATATGCTACGTTTCGACACACAAGCGTCATCGTAAGGCTGAAACAAAAATAAAAAATGGTCAATACACTTAAGACTATCAAGGCTTAATATTTATGATCTGGATCTAAAGGTTTTTTGTACTTTCATCGGACTAGATAATGCTGTACTCTCATACTAATTGCCCAGGTTACCAACCAAACACTAGAGTCGCTAAACACGCGGACACTTTAACACGCTTTGAAATAAAGAATATTAGGTGACTGGTATCACGTGCTTCCAATAAGATTGGCTTCTGCGTAAGGTGAATTCTGAGTTTGGTGACAGTGAGGTTGTCTGCAGATGCTTCTATGCTTTTCTGCTGCTTGTGTTGGAGTCTTCCTTACCGGTCTGGGCTTTTGCTGCTCATATTCACTTGCGTCTGTTGGAACGAATGGTTAGTTCAGCCAGCAGGTTGTGCGCTGAAAATGACTTGGTGAACCTGTCCCACAGGAGAGGCGAGGCCGAACTCTGTATGTTTTATAAGGAGAACGAAAATGAGAGACTCATAATTGTATTCTTCTGTCCCTGCCCTCAAAGTTTTTCGTTGGATTACTCGTGCTGCGGTACACGCGCACACTTTCACGCTGGACAGTGCATGCAGAACTACTTACTTACTTCGTTACGATGCGGCGCATCACCCACGGAGGTATTAGCGCCCATGCAGAACTCGTCAGTGCAGTCGGTGCTTCGTGCCCTGGTCTGTTAACGCTTGGAATTTATGCCGGTATCGGCTCTTGGTCGTATTGGCCTGCAGGCGTTTACGTCAGCTGTTACGGGCTTTTTGTTGAACTTTTTAGCAGCGTTTCGGGTTTCCCGGTATTGTAAAGTGCTTCATTTGGGTTGCACTACCTATCCTGGGTGGCCCGAGCGTGAAGTTTTTGTTATTATTATTAAATCACACCAGACAATCGACGTGGGAATGAAGAATCTCCATGAGGTTGACGAACCCCCACGCAACCAACCCAGCGAGTGAAGAAAAATATAAAAAAAAATCTGAGATCACAGAAAAGCTCTGTGTTCAGATCGTTTAAAGCTGCCAAAAAATACCCGCACCAGCAAAGAACATTCCAAACACCCACACACGATGGATAAAACGAACGAGGATACTGGCCCGTACGACAGCGTAACGGTTCCAAGGCAATCTCATGAAGAGCACCAGTACACCAAGTATACCTCACCCGAACAAATGGTTCAGGACATGTACCTTAGCCCACCAATAATAATAGCAACAGCAATTCTTTTGTGCTGGTGTTGGATCTGCGTCGAAAAGTATAGGGTGCAGAGTTTTCAGGGATGTGGCTAAAAATGTGAAACCCAGCACCAGAACCCTCCATACAGGTCCCACAAGGAGAAACCTGTCGCATGGGCAAAGATATACATGAAGACCAACTTCCACAATATCCTTTTCACGAATGAGGCTCGGATTACCTTGGATGGACCTGACGGATATGCTAAGTTTTGGCTACTTTTTGGAGAACCTGGTCCTACTAGACTTCGATGTCAGTAGGGTGGGGGTGGAGTATTGTTTTGGGCAGGGATAATCGGTGGCGAGAGTGTAGGATCATTTCGAGTACCCGAAGGTGCTAAGATCACCGGCAAGACCTACTGCCGGTTTTTGAAAGAGCATTTGGTCCCCTCGACAAATAAAGCTAAGCGAAGAAGCAAATCGAGGCCATGGTGTTAAAATTGGCCACTTGCACGCAGAGGTCAGCTGATGTTCATGCATGATAATGCAACATTGCTTTCTGTAAAGGCCACCACATGTTCCTGAATAATCTAGGCCTTAAAGTGGCACATCATATGACATTGCCACTGCTTTTCCTGACCTCAACCCCGTCGATCATCCGTGGGCCGTCTTGAAGAGGACGGTGTATGAGGGGAATGTTCAGTATGCGTCGAAAGAGACTCTGTGGTAGAAGATTTAAAGTGCAGCTGGGTCGATGACATCTACCGAGGTCAAATGGCTAACTGATTCCAAGGAAGACAGACTATTCATTGCCCTTTCAAAACTAGGGTAACGCGTCGACGACTTGAGTAGACAATCTTCACATAGTGAACTGCTGACATTTGCATGTCATGTTCCAATATTGGTCTCTCAGATTTATTCCTGGAATTATCTGCTGGTACAAGGAATATAGCTCATTTTCTTTACCTAAACTGAACATTTTAGACTTTTGTAATAGAGCGTGACACGTTAAAAAAAAAATAGGTCAAATACATAAGTCACATAACTCTGCGTTTTCTATACCAGTTTTCTTAAAGAGGCCTCCCTACACTGACTTTAGAGGAAACCTTTTTTTGCCTTGATTATCACTTGGTATAATATATTTAAACTAAAAGTATTTTAAAAACTCAACCTGTAATGAAGCGTGACATGTACTTTAGCCAGCAATAACTATTTGTCAGAATATACGCCAGATGGGTAGTTAGGGTCGATTGTGACTCAGCTACAGGAGTAATGTATATATCAAAATTTTGCCTCCTATTTTCACACTAATATGGCTGGGCCGCTTGTATTCATTTCCCTATTATAAACACTGAGACCATCTACAGTAAAAATATAGTTAAATTTTTAAGCACAAATCCAGCATGAAATATTACAACAATCAACGGTGTTAACGAAGCCTTGTATAAGTTTCTTCTTATCAAGTAAACTTATTTAACCCATTTGTTACACCACTCCCTGTCGGTCCAGTTTAATCCACGACAATAACACCAGGAACAGACTCGCTTTTAAAACTCTTATGCGAATCCACTGGCTCAAATATGATAATGAATACATAAATATACCTCTACAGATGAAAAGAAAATTACTCTATTTTTAGACAATTTAGCTCTAACACTAAACAACGCACCAATGCTTGTCTTTTACTGAAGTGGCTACATCGGCGCTTTCCTACAACTAACTTGAAATAATTCTATTGAAAAACGTCACTACAGGTTGTAGTAACTCATGTTTTTTTTTTTTCAATAGGCGAAGCTGGCTCTAGGCTTGCAAACAGTTAAGAGTACGCTGACGCAATTTGTAATTCGGTCTTACAATTTTCAGATCTGAATATCTTCATTAAGCTAACGCAAAAAGTGCGCAAATTAGCTACTTAAGTTAATGCAATTAACTTGCTAAAACTTACAGCTGCAAGAAAAATTACTATTCATGTACGTTGCTGCTACAGAACATATTGAAGCTGTCTCAAACTAACAGCAGCATTGCTGTTATCCCTCCCATCCCTCTCCGTGAAGAACATTGCTTATAAAGATGTTCAGCGAGAGTTTATAGCAGCAATTGCACCACTCGATTTCAATTTGGAGCACCAACAGCTGGCTCAAACTTCACCTCTCATTATTCAGGCGCCCGCCCTCCCTAACAAACGAGCAAGGAGACTCGTGAAATGGAAACTTTTTCTCCTGAAGGTTCGTATCAGGGAAACGGTAATCAAAAGTGACAGAAGATGCATGATATTGCGCCGAGATCCGCACCCTCTACTTCCAGTGAACGACGCTCGGAGTTATGAAAGCCAAGTAATTAAAAGAAAAACGAAGAAAAATTCAAGGACCAAAGATGTAACCGTGAATTGTGCTCACCTAAAACCTTGTAATTTAATCAAGCCTCGCAATATCTCCTAATGCACTTCATTTGAATTTATATTCCTCCACTCGGGACCCAAGCGAATTTGCATGCATGACCCGCTCTTAAATTTCATCGTTCACTATTTTCGTAGGGCATTTAATTGCGTTTGTGGCAAGGGATACATATTTGGAATTTCACATTTCGTTGGCTTTTCAAATTGCAAGCTAGTATTAAAGTAATTCGGGATTATTTTTTCAGTCAATGACACCATAAATCTTTCACATTGTACCTGTTTTTTGGCTCTTGGACTTATGAAGGGATCAGAAATTCAGGAATATAGGAACTCTAAGTATAACCCACTGTGTTGACTGCTGACAAAAAAAAATGAAGTTTCCCGTATCATTGCATTTTAAATTTTGCTTCAACGAAGATAAAGTTGTCGTTTAATGAATACCAAAAGACAATGGGGATGCACCTACCTTGGGCAGTGTTTGACACTGGCTATGGTGCCG
The DNA here is from genome assembly GCA_001587735.2 of Parhyale hawaiensis. Taxonomy (NCBI): domain Eukaryota; kingdom Metazoa; phylum Arthropoda; class Malacostraca; order Amphipoda; family Hyalidae; genus Parhyale; species Parhyale hawaiensis. The sequence continues at coordinate 133,649 of LQNS02277221.1, read as the reverse complement.
CTAATATTTTTGTGATGTTCGCAAACGAAGAAGGAATTGCGTACAGTATATGTCCTGGTGCTCCTTGTCATAGATCCTGATGAGGCAGAGTAGAGTTCATTACCTTGTGGGACTCCACTGAGTGTCGTCTGTCTTGTGTTATTTACTACTAGTGGACCCGTGCGTGAAGAATTCGCGCAATAACCTATACGTTTGCCTAATGCCTCTAGGCCGGTGCGGAATCTCCTCTTCTCTTATTTGCTTCTTAATTTTCTTCGTTTCTTCATTGATCCTTTGTCGTGCTGTCATCCTTAGGTCTTCTATNGCAATATCTCCTAATGCACTTCATTTGAATTTATATTCCTCCACTCGGGACCCAAGCGAATTTGCATGCATGACCCGCTCTTAAATTTCATCGTTCACTATTTTCGTAGGGCATTTAATTGCGTTTGTGGCAAGGGATACATATTAGGAATTTCACATTTCGTTGGCTTTTCAAATTGCAAGCTAGTATTAAGGTAATTCGGGATTTTTTTTTTTTTTTTTTTCAGTCAATGACACCATAAATCTTTCACGGTGTACCTCTTTTTTGGCTATTGGACTTATGAAGGGGTCAGAAATTCAGGAATATAGTAACTCTAAGTAACTATACTATAAAAAAAAGCGAAGTTTCCCGTATCATTGCATTTTTAATTTTGCTTCAACGAAGATAAAGTTGTCGTTTAATGAATACCAAAAGACACGGGATGCACCTACCTTGGGCAGTGTTTGACACTGGCTATGGTGCCGCTAATATGTTTGTGATGTTCGCAAACGAAGAAGGAATTGCGTACAGTATATGCACTGGTGCTCCTTGTCATAAATCCTGATGAGGCAGAGTAGAGTTCATTACCTTCTGGGACTCCACTGAGTGTCGTCTGTCTTGTGTTATTGACTATTAAGAGTTGGCTTTATTTTTTTTTTTAATGCTTCAATCCGCCGCTTCATTGCCCACGGATACCGATGTAGGAAAGTTTGATTAATAATATTCTATAGCTAACACTATGCAACACTTTGACAAACGTTAAATAGATTAAGTACCCGTAAAATAGGGGCATGATGGTCTAGCTGTCAGGTAGCAGATCGTGTATTAAGGATGTCGATAACGTTGTTGTTTTTCTGTGAATTTTTGCGTTCTTGATAATTTCCGACATGCTTCCGGAAGTCGATTTAAAAGTTTTGACTGCATCATTGGTTATGTATATGATTTATTTACATATATAATTATTTCTCCACTAAGTGAAGGTGTTCGTATAGAAAGGTTTGAATAACTAATACAGTAATAAATGAAGCTGTTCATTGCATTATGCTTGCACTGCTCAATTCATAAATGGAATTCACATACCGGTAGGCATTCAACATTAGGCATTTTTGCGAATTGGGTTGCATGTAGCTCCACGTACCGTACAAAAAAAAAAAAAAACTTTCATGTGACAGATGCAAGGTGCCACTTTCTTACCGGAAAAAAAGGGGGGTCTGGGGTAAACGCTACTCCTCCTACGTTTTTTTTATCGTGGAGAGATGATACACCTACCATTAGATTCGCAAAAGCTAGCTGTACATACGGTTGCTAGCAAATATTTGAAATTCTTAATAGAAAATTAGAAAATTTTATATGTTAAAAGATGCGTTTGTTTCTAATAAAATTTTCATCTGTTCTACCGTAGACTTTGCACTGCAACAGTAAAACCATTATGAATTTTCAAATTCAGCGAACGACCGCATATACACTTCGCTTTTGTGAATCCAACGGTATTGGTATCATATCTCAACCGCAAAAACTGTTGGAAGAGTACGGATTTGAAATTGAAAAAAAGTTTTTATGTTATGTTTGCGTTTTTTATGTTTCCGTTTCGCCCCCCCCCCCCTCCTTTTGCTCATTTAGCCTTGCACTGCTTGTCTAAAACTTCGCCTGCGCCTCCGTCTGACATATAGCTTCTGCTTAGGGAAAAACGGAGATTGAAGACACTTTTTTTTTGCGGAAGGGGCTACATAGAAATGTTTTTTTTTTTCTATATTAGGCCAATATGTAAAATAAACAAAATGTGGGTTAGATTCCTGTACTTTTTACCCATAGAAAATTTAGTTATTCGAAGAAAACCGGGAAAAAGGGGTTACCTATTTTCTGAAAATAACTTGTTTTCTACTGGAAAAATGGGAAAAAAGTACAAGGGTCTAACCCACACTGTTTTCCGATTTTACATATCTGTACCTAGTTTCATAAAGATCGGCCAATAGTATAAAAGCTTATGTTAAGTCCATACCTAGTACTAAATTTTGAAGTTAAGTCACCTCCAAACCCATAAAAAATTTTGTAATATATGAGCACATTTTCATAAATCTTTATACAGACTTGTAAAATCGGAAAAGAATGTGGGTTTGACCCGTGTCTAACCCCCAAAGCAAACGGAGATTCCTTTCCCCCTTTTTCTTTGAATAACTCGCTGTCTATGGGGAAATGGAAAAAATGACACGAGTCTAACCCACATTTTTTTCGATTTTACTTATCTATACCTAGTTTCATGAAGGTCGGTCGAATAATAAAAAACTTTTTGATGTTTAAAATATATACTTTTTAGGAAGGGCCCACCCCTCATCTACTCCCTTGCTCTACCCAATAGAGTTGCACTGGCTGCCTAATCCTTCCGCCTGAGTATTTGTCTGAGGTATAGCTACTGTTTAGTGAAATGAGTAACATAGAAAATTTTGACGTTTTTGGCGAAACGATCCCCTCAGTCATATATCCACACTTATCTAAATTAATCAACATATGAGACATTGCCAAACAGTGCAAACTACAATTTGATTATTATTACTTTGAAAGCAATAAACTCGTATATGGATGATACCTTTCTAGCCCCAGTCATAGACTACACCATACCTTGACTGCCCGCTGATTCGGGTATTTCCCGATTTATGTAAGCGTTGATAGGCAGAGTTCTTATAATTTATTATAAAAGAACCTCAAGAAAAATGTATTATTTTCGTTGTGACGTCAGCAATGAGTCGTAAAGCAGTAAAAATAAATTCAGCAGTATATGCCATTAGTGGGTGACAAACATCATGCCTTCGGACACCAAGATTAATTCTAAGAATATATGAATTTTATCTACTTTAGTATCAAATAAAAATAAGCTATTCCATTGACTGATTTGAAGCAATAACCCCAGCAATAAATAGTTGTAGATCTTTCTGCAGAACCTATTCCCAAAGTCGAAGGAGTAGGGAGCTTAAGAAAACCTATCAATGTTTTAGAAATTATATAAAACCAGTGCACCAAACGCAACCCTTTTGTTGATGAGTCATGAACGTATGTACTTGAAAATATCTCACCATCCTATCGAAAAAGTTCACAATACTCCAAATTTCACCATGTCCACAAAGTCCACAAAGTTCACCAAGTGCACAAAAGCAACCAAGTTCACAAAGGCCCGTGACCAGACCTTCACTAATAACCCAGGAATTCCCGGGCTCGTATCCTGGATACGGTTTGGCAAAAAAAAGTTGGGTACCTCGGAATTTTTTTCTTCAGTATTAGATAGGGGAAAGATAAGGCTTCGGACAGACGGACGGGCGGAAGGACTGACGGACAGACGGCTCCCTTATTATAGTATAGATTACAGAATCACCATATTATGAGACTATATTGACAGCCACGTAGTAAATAAGACGCGATTATTGGTTAACCAGGAGGCACAGATACCACGACTGACGTGAAATGATCATAAACACGGCATTTCGGCGCGGAAACTATCTCAAGCTGCACCTTGTGGCTACCATGTTACTACACATGTCTATTGCCAATGTTAAACGACTTAACGAATATTATCCAATTAAAAACATTTATTAAGAACACAAAAGGTTCTCAAACACGCTAATAAGAACAAGCGAACTACATTATTCAGAGTCGGTGAGGCCCGATTCACATAAATAGGAAGCCACGCTCAGGGAAATATCATGGATACACTCAGTTTACATTAATCAACTTTTTCTAACACAAGGATAAAAATGAACACTGGCATAGAATGACAGAACAATGTGCTGCACTCCTACAGAGAAGCTGCAAATGTCATTATGGGAGAACCAAGATAAATATGATACCTAGCCTAGCGCCAATATAAATGGTATGAATTAATTTTCATCCAGAAACTGGGTTACCAAGATAGCAAAAGACTCCAGATGCTCACATACAGTCCTACTGCACCTCGAGTAATGCGATATCATATAACTTAAGAGCATATAAAAAAAGGTAGTAAGAAGCCGGAGGAGCAAGACATGAGGTAAGTCAGCCCTGGGTTGCACGAAGCAGGAGAGAAAGCTGAAGAGGCAGCAAGTAATAGGCACAACAGATAGATGTTATTCCTACCATGTAAATGATCTCCCACATAGAAAATCTTCACCCATAGCTGCTTGAGCGCAGAACTCTGATAACTTTGGTTCGAGCATATCCCATGTAGCAACGAGTTATGAGAGTTTTCCACTCTCATCTGCAGAATATATACACATTTGCCAGTAAGAATATTGAGACATTCTCCACCATACGACGCAAAGACATCACTATAGCCCTTGTGTATCTTGGAACGCCCACCAACCCCGAAATATATCATTATACGCAACACGCAGCTTACTATTGGCCTGCCTCGTAAATTTGACCCAAAGTGAGTTGCAGTGTATTGGATAACAATAAGTTTTGAATAATTGAATCTTGACATTCAGGAAGCAGCTATGAAACTGCCTTAGTATTTGGTTGCCTGCGGCTTTTAAGCTTCTAACCTGCGCGCAATGTCTGCACCATCATCGAGGTTTTCATCAATGAGAACTGATGTCCCAGATACACAAAGCTGTGCACATATGTTAACTTCTCACCGCTTAACAGTGTATGCCTAATCCTGCACTGCTTACTTGCTAGTGCCAAGCAACGTACACACAGTCGTATCCGTGTTATACACAATATGTAGCTTCTGAGCTTCTACATCGCAGATAAATGCTAGCTTTTGCAGAGAGCTGTGATGAGATGCAAGTAGCACCATATCATGCGCGTGGCTGATGGCATTAATGCAGCGCTCGTCTATGAAACAACCAGCTCCACTTCCACTAAGTTTGCTGCGGATATCATCAATGAAAACATGAAAAGCAACGGCGAGAGACTGCAGTAGTTACCACACTTTAAAGCTGCCTATGTTACATTAGCTTCAAAACTGCCTATGTTACATCACTTCATGGTGGTTTATAATACACTCCGTCATGGTTGCGTATGCTACACCCCTTCATGGTTGACACAACCTCATTGCTGCCAATGCTACAACATCTGAAAGCTGCCAGTATTACCTACATCTCTGGCAGTTGCTCTGAAGAACTTGCGACATTGCTGTCGCTTCTGGACAACAACTCGGTTCTGATTTTCTCCCTTAGTACTTTGTGAGTCTTCGAACAAAGTCCAGGTGGCGTTTATCACGTCAGCACACGTGTGTCGAGTACGATGCTCAGTTTCTTCTGTTGGGTCGCAGTTAGCGACCAAAGAGAAGACCAGCTGCTAATTATCTCTGCAGTGCACGTAACTGCTGACCGCTGGTCTATCTGGTATTCTTCTTAAATGAGAATCCAGCAAATTTCGAACTAATAAACCTTCATAATAATGACATTTCGAACATGCAGCGATTATGTTAAGGCTTTGCTCCCCGTACAGTGAAGCTATTAGCATATTTTGTCGCTAAGGCTCTTACTCCATCTCTGCTCGGATTGTAGTCCTTCCAGTAATTTCTGAGTGCCTGGCGACTATGCATTCATTCACAGTGATACGTTCCAGAATTTTCCAAACATATATAATCGTGAAGCGCTCGCATTTTCGGTGTACTGAATACAACCGGAGGCAGCTAAGTCATTTGTGATATTCGTACTCTTGTATGTCTTGAATTTTGGCAGTGAACGATCTATGATTGCTTCAAGCTATTCTAGCTGGTTTGTAAATTGTACTCCGCATTCAAAGTGGAGAACAGTACATTATTCTCGACAGCATTTATTGCTTCCTAAGAGTGAGTATCATCTTAGATTCGAGTGACGGGAATTGTCGCAAAACGGTCGACTTCACTTCTTTCCCCCAGCGATAACTCTAGTTTTAAGTTCTTCAGAGGTAGCATTGCCTTGCAATCTCACTCCAAGGTCTCTTAGCACTGCCTTTCTTTCAATTTTATGTCCATCACTAGTAGTGTATGCTGTGGCCTCAAAACGTATCTAAGCAGCTCGATTTTCGTTTCATTAAAAGACATACTATTTTTTGCCGACCGTCGGTAGATACTTTCCAAATCTCGCAAAAACTAACAACAAATTTTCTGCTGATTGTACTACAGCTATTATTCGTGTCCTGTTAGCAAATTGCGAAGGGCCTTCATAGTTGCATCCTTTTCTCGTGTCACTGATCATAATATAAAAAAGTACAGGCCCAAGCACGGTGCCTTGGAGTTTTTCTCTGAGTATCGGCTCTTTTGAAGTTACAGAACACCATTTTGAATGTTTACACCAAGTGACTCGTTAATGAGACAGGTCTGTAGTTAGCTGGACCCGGCCGTACTGTTTGCAGTTTCAGGAATAGGACTTATAATATTGTATATTTATAAGTTCTTTGTAATACCTCATCACCCATTGACTTACACCACATAGGGTGAAACGGGTAAGAAATGCTTAGCTTGCACATTTTGAGGAATTTCGCAGGAACATCATCTTGTCTTCAAGCTCTGTTTTCACCAAGTTCATATATGGCCAATGCTCTTAACACTAGTCTCTTTGCTGAAAATTTTCTGTTGTTGTCGGCTGAGTATTTCGCTCCTCTCTCGATCATTATTAACTATTGGTCTATTTTCGTCCAATAATGGTCCAACTTTTGTTTTCGCGGACGAGTAATTTCATACATAAGCGAAAAAAATACCTACTTTTTTCTTTTATCTTCTGGGTGATGGGTACTTCACTATCCGTTTCTTTTCATGCTAGTTTATATTTTATCTCTTCTAGTTTTCGCTGGCCCTCAGTTCGTCGCTGCAACATATACGATGGCCTTGGCATTTGATCAATCTTACTCTTTTCTTCAGTAAACCTTTGCGGAATTTATGGTGCCGATTTTTAGGACATTTCTTTCTAGTTAGCAGGAGGTACTTCACGCACTTCTCGAACAAAACGTTTAAAAAAATTCGTTCATGATTTCACTTTAAATAGAGTCATTAGAAGCGAGTCCCAGGTAACAGAATGTAGTTTTTTTATTTATATTCATTAAGAAATTCAAACAACCAATTCTCAATCTTTAAAATGGATCTCCAGTGCAACTTAAGACCGTAAGAAATAATTACGGTGATAAAAGTGGATAGGGTATAGTATTTTGTAGACTTCAATGACCTGCTTACTATGCGTGACCTGTAGCACAAGAAACTCGAGCACTCTGAGAGCGCATACCTCCTCCAAGCTGGGTAATATCAAATTGGTCCGGTATCAACAAAAAATTTGGTAATTTCTACTTCTTGACAGCAATTACAATTTTTGTAAATTTCTTGAAGATCCTTCTATAACTTTCTCAGTTATTTTTTCAAAAACACAAAGACAACATCAGTCAAACGGACCAAAATTTGATAATTTGTGTCTTTTAACATTTCTAGCGATTCCTACTAATTTAATGAATATCCATCTATAACTCTTTGAGCTGTGTAATGAATTTTTTTTTTTACAAACGTTGGTCAAATACACCAAAGGAAGAAGAGATCATCACCAAAGTTTGATTATAATATTTGTGTCTTTTAACATTTCTAACAATTCCTTCAAGTTTCATTAATATACTTCCATAACATTTTGAGCCATGTTACTGACAAAGATATAAACAAACATCACAAACAAGCACGTCACAAAAATTTTCTCCTATAGTGACATCCTTAACAAATCCTGCAAAATATCATAAAGATCCGTCGAAAACTTTTTGAGTACTGCTAATAAAAAAGAGGCAAACACACAAACAAATAGTTGAACAGATTTTCAACATATGGGAATCATCTGTTACTCCCAACATGCCTAATAATCTCTGTGAATTTCGTAACGTTTCGATAATAAGTTTTTCAGTTATCTTTTTTACTCGACAAAAACATAACCTCCTTTTCGGAAATAAATCTGCGTATGGGAGTGTGTACAATGAGATACGTCATTTGTTTCGCAGACCATGAAAGATCGGCGATGCACTGTCTGCCGTAGCTTGACGGCATAAGGCTTGATGATCTAAGAATAATATGACTGCCAAATTATTACTACACAACATTGAATCCCAGTAATAAATTATGATATGGTTTTTCCGCTCTCCGATTCCTTATCTTCTGCAGATCAAGCAAGGTCATCTAAACATGTTGCCAGTGAGACATATTTTAACGGCGCAAGCATGACTATGAAGGCTGCAAATCGGCACAAATATATCACCCAACAGCTCAATACACTAACGCATGCATGCAGTGACCCTGTTCATACTAGACTGTACCCAACTCCTGTGGGAAGTATTGCTGGTTATCAGTTGCCTTGTAAACAAAGTCCATAAATTAAAAATTAAAAGGAGAGAAAATGTATCAGACATGCAGTGTAACGCGAAGATCTTCCGTGACCTGAAAAAAGCATACAATGAGACTCCTCATTTTCTTCGCAGGTTATGAAAAAAATAAATAAATAAATATGCACTACCTGTCTGCGTAAGTTACGGACCAAAAGGTTTGATTATCTAGGCTGCAGAAGACCACAGTTTTATCTGCAACAGTCGATCACAATAATGTAGTAACATCATCTGTCAATTGAACTGCATCACGTGAGACGCCTGGTCTTTTACTGGCTACAGAAGATCATCACGATGATGCAGTGTTGACCAATGCACGAAGACAGAAGGCTTAGTTACCTAAGCTACAAAGGACTAAATCAATAACTACGCGACAGTAAGGCGCAGGACACAACAACGTCAGTCTGTCGAAAGGCTTACATATTATGAGAGGACTCACCAACCCTCACATGTTATGGAAATGTTCTGGCATTAAACTTTTATGCCTACAGAATTTCCACAGCGTAATGTTTGATTAACTAAGCTGCAGATAGTCACCGATATAACAATACTACCAGTACTGCATGAGAGTCGAGTAAATGAATGCATCTATATACTCTGTGTGTTGGACAGCAACCCATGGTACCTATACCTCATCTTCAGCAGGTTCCAGAAGATCATCACGATGCACTGTCTGCTACAGGAAGTTTGGCTCTAAGCGCGACAGTCTCATCAGTGATTCCTGCTCAACTTGCCTCCTCAACTGAGGCAACCGGCTTAAAACT
>LQNS02277221.1:70864-82224 GCA_001587735.2 Parhyale hawaiensis | reverse complement strand
AAAACCAGAGAACCTCGGCTCGGGATCACATGCTAAAGGAATGCGCACAGGGTCCCGGCTCTGCTTCCCATCAAAGTAGCGCAACAAAAGGTCCGCCTTGGCAGCGGGGTCCGCGCTCAAGCAACTGCCTAGACGTGAAAATGAGATCACCTTGTTAAGACGCTAAAATACTGGTGTCAAACTCAGGAATGCTATGTGAAATGGGGAGCGGCAACGTGATCAGCGTTTGACATGACTAATGGCAAACGACAAGGAGGCTTACTCTCTCCAATTCTCTTTAATATCTTTATTGATAGCATCCAGTCTCATCTGAACGTAGCTGGAGTGAGGTGTCACATTTATAGTGACGCAGTAAATGCGCTCAGTTATGCTGATGATATGATCTTTGCTTCCCCCATTCTAGTGGGCTGCAAAAATTTGTCTCAGTTTGCGAGAGCGAAGTCAGCAAACTGTGTATTGAATATAATATTGTTTAAACATTTTGTATGTACATTAAACCTAGGAGAAATAACCTACACTCTGATAAAGTCACTCGACCTAATGGTGTCGATCTCACTTAAGTAGATAGCTTTCCTTACCTTGGTCATAAAATCATGATTTTCGTGATAACCTGGATATAGAGAAAGAAACGCGAAAGCTCCACCCAGTGGGCAACATGGTAATCAGAAAGTTTGGTCACTGCGCGAATGATTTTTCGGAGCTAGCGCTATCCCCTGTAGTGTAACTCGCTTTGGTCGAACTTTGAGCAGAAATCGATTGGACGCCTACGTGTAGCGTATAATAACATATTTCGCCGCCTGATGAATGTGCCGAGGTCAACTAGTATGATATTTGCTCAAGAGTATACTGGTTGTCTCAAAGTCAGGGCAAGAAAACGCGCCCTGAGTCTCCAGCTCATGATAGAAAAACGCCTAACTGAAGGTGATCCGTAACGGTCCTGGCTACAAACTATCTAACATGTATAGCCGATGGCAGGGCATACTATTTCCAAACAGAGGCTAAACAATGTGCCACTATGCAGTGTAGTTTCTAATGATGGCATTGCCTGATCTTAGTATCTAATGTAACTTTGGTATTAAGCTGTTTCCTGTGTACCATGACCCTATGTGTATCTACTAAAGCATACTATTATGTGTCATCATAATTCCAAGGCTTCAATTTCATGGTATCTCATCTTGTTCTTCAAAAGATGAATTTTCTATCTAAATCCTTAAGAGCGTAACGAAGAGAAGGACCAACCAAAGCAGCAAGCAAGACGACAAGCATGCAACCAACAACTTTGTATTATTATATGGGGGATAACCCAAATAGTTGTGAAAACTCAATTAGATATAAACGGAGCTTCTTGAAATTTGCAGGAGTTGTTTTAAATTTTAAAAGGCATAAATAACCATACTCTGACTATCAATTTGTCCGTTTGTGTGTTTGACTGTAGGCTTGTCTTAGTGTTTGTCAGGACCTTAATCAAAAGTCAAGAACTGATCTTCAAGAAAATTAAAGGAACTGTTTTGAGTACCAAGAAGCACAAATGGCGAAATTTTTTGGTGATGAAATGGAAAACCTGGTTTGAGGACAATTTTAATTTTCCGTTAACATTGCCTTGCTTGGCGGCTGTATGAGTAATCAGAGTGCTTCTTTGGCATTTGTATTCATAAGATTAAATATGTCAAGTTACGAACATGAAGTGATGTGCCTCGAACATGCGTCAGTATTTTGCATTATAACCTCTTTGTTTTTGCTTTAATATGCAGCAGTTACAACGTAGTGGAACTTATGACACACGTAAGTTCATGAAATGAACGCCGTAATTTATTCTCTTATTTTTCAAAACGAAAGAAAATGGCATGTTGCAACCACGATGCATTTTCAAAGTTGCACATCCAAGTCTATGTTACATCTGTTGCACAACTTTTATTTAAGTTCCAACTTGATAAGTTGATATCTAAAAATTTCAGTAAACACTAGCTGGTATGATTACTTCCACAATGCCCAGTGAAGAGTTACCCCTGTTTTTTCCCGGGCTTTGTTATCTAGCCATATATCCTTGTTTTTTTCCGAAGTAAATATATAATGGAAGAAAGGGTTTCCTAATGAAATAACGCAGTATGGTTAAAATGTGATCAAGCTTGTAAAACTAATTCCAGAATGGGTGCGATTCATCGAAAGAGCTTTTCCATCATCGGCCATCTTTAAAACAGTAACGGAAATACACATGTAAAATTGTGGTCGGCACAGCGATTCATGAGGTCTGCAATGCTCAACAATGTGCTTAAGAACTTACAATAGAATCTCTTCGTTTCTAATTAGTGATTGATTCTGCGGGTTGTGAATCAAAAGTACTGAACCTCCAGACAATGATATTATTGCAGATATGATGGTTACTTATATTCATTAAAGACGAGATAAGAATAAAATAATGCCGGCGGTCTGCTAATTTAGTCCTTCGTCATCGTCTGTGCTGCGAACAACAACCCGGTAAAGGCCCACTGCTGTTTATTTGCCTTTAGTGCATTATCACCGGTAATATGTTGATCAACACTTAATTAATAACTCGTCTATTGCTGGAATAAAATAAAAGGCCTTGCACTTATGGCCTTAATTATACTGAAACTTTAAAAATCATCGTTCATCATCGGTCTTGTCTTGAATGTATGTATAGTAATGCAGCATACAGCACTACTGAAGTGGAGCAAGAGGCCTCCCACGTATCCGATTAATGTTACTATCATTCAAACGTCCAAAAGAAGTCCGAAAAATATTTGCCCGTCATCAGCAATTTTTGATGTATAATGCTTTCCTGCAATTATCTATTTCACAATTCATAGTTTAGGAGATCTGAAATAAGTGACCATTATCGGTAGTGTGTCGCTACACGATAGATACTTGTCAAACCCTCTACGCCAATTGCATTGCACTTGTCTAATTTAGAACTTTTCTGTGCTAAACTTATTATTGTTAATATCGGTGAGGTCCTTAAAACATTCACACTGAATCTCAGAAAACTGCCGAATGGTCGATGATTATGAATTGAGGGTAATAAGTGGAAGCTTGTTTTAAGTTCCGCAACTCGCTCTAATTTTGAGTAAAATGAAACTGGTTTTAAGGGGTTGCTGAACTTGTCAACATTGTCCTCCAATGAAGAAGTCATAGAATCATTTGATTCGAGTAAGATAAGCCAATTTAATTTACTTAAAATATCTGGAAATTTTATTTTAGATGTACGATTCGATGTCGTGCATCGATCGAATATCATTCTTTAATCTCAAACTTATTGCGCCCCAAACGGTTAAAAATGAAATGAAACTGAGCAGGATTTTCTTTCGGCCCTCTCAAAACTGATTGGTATGCGACTAATGCTAGAAACGTGATACAAAAATGGTGAATTTAAGGCTCAGGAAAAGTTCAATTCAGGATAAAGCTAATTGTTTTAGAAACCCTGGCTCATAGTGGGCTAATAGAACATGCATAGCCAGGCATGGATACACGCAACCCCCCTCCCCGCAAAAAAAAAATAGTCAACAAGATCAAAAGAGAGCCGGATACATCGGTTCAAACAAAGCTCAGCTCGCTACTCCACACCAGAATTAACAGCGATGCTTGCGCAAGCTATTCTGCTCTCTGTAGGACGTCTCCTGAATTACGTCAGCCCCAATTTTTTGGCCCCCCGTAAAATTTCTTGACGAGTTACGGGCCCCAATTTTGGGCTCAAGATAAACAAAAGCTTGATGATAATTCACGTCTAATGTACGGGAAGATTGTCGGCGAATGCTAATCTCTGCGGTGGTCGTATACTTAGCGATATTTCAGGGCTTCAAAGGCAGGCAATGTAAACACAGCGAGCACTTTTAATTTCCACTCAATGCATAGATTTTCTTACTTTATCGATGGTATGGTCGAGCAAAGCTACTTCTATTGTGCTTAGATTCTGTTAAGCTTCAGTTATGAGCATTGCCAAGATCGAACAGAAACGGTGGTAAATTATATTGCAGATGTTCCTCCACGATCGAGTAGCTTAGTGTAACTAGGTTATCTAAATTGCTAATTCGCTCATTATCAGAGGATCGGACGTTCGACCCCAAACCAAGTAAGGAGAAACGCTTTGATATTCGGAAATGTAGCTTCAGCACTCCTTTCACTCATAGTTACTGGAGAGCACTGACCTTAAGGTCGGGGGCACAGTAATGGAGCAAACAATATGTGGTCAACTGCAGCCAATTATTTTTATTGATGGGCGCTTATCTGCTGCAGTAACCAGCACATAAGAGTTTCCTAGGTGTGTTGTGCTGTGCTGTCAAGGGGACTTCACTTTCACCTTCTGGAATATCATTACCTTCATGTTATCAGAGGTGCTAAGCTCGAAGAGAAACTGTTTGTCTCTTTGTCCATTTGTCTGTCACCAAGATAACTCAAAAAGTTATGAACCGATTTGGATGAAATTTACTAGGATTGTTAGGTATGTTAGGAGGAACAGATGTTTAACGTTTTTTGAAGATATGTCCATCCGTTTGTTTGTTTGTTCGTCTGCCTCATCTTTCTCAATGCAATGACTCAAAAAGTTAGGGATGGATTTTTTGTGAAATTAACATGAGTTGTTAAGTATATAACAAAGAGTAAATGACAAGATTTTTTAATGATCCGTTAGTTTATTCGTTCGTTCGTCACTGTTTTTAATTTTGTACTTGTTAGCACAATAACTCAAAAATAATGAATGGATCTTTATGAAATTCATAGGGATTATTAGTGATGTTAAAAGACATAAATGATTAAATTTTGGTGCTGATCAGTTTGTTCGTTTGTATGTTTGACTTATGTTTGTCATAACGTTTGTTAGCAGTGTAACTTAAAAAGTTGTGAACGGATCATCAAGAACATTGTACATGCTGTTATTACTATCAAAAAGCACCAATGATTAGATTTTGGAGTTTATACGAAGAAACTGATGGTTTCAGACCCAATTAAAAATTTTGCAACCGTTGCCTCGCTTGGCGGAGGTATGCGCTCTCAGAGTACTCTAGTTACAAATGTTTTGCATTTGCTTGTATATTTTGTATGATCATCTGTGGTTGTTTTGTTGCTTCCGAGACTTCTTTATATCTTGCTATTATTAGTGTCGCTAAGCTCGAACAGAAACAGTAACATACTAGAGTACTCTGAGAGCGCATTCCTCCGCCAAGCGAGGCAACGGTAGCAAAAAATTCAAATTGGATCTGAAACCACATTTTTTTTGTATAAACTCCAAAACCTAATAATTTGTGTCTTTTGATAGTAATAACAGCTTGTGCAATTTTCTTGAAGATCCGTTCATAACTTTTTGAGTTATGCTGCTAACAAACGTTATGACAAACTTGAGTCAAGCATACAAACGAACAAACCGATCTTCACTAAAATTTAAACATTTATGTCTTTCAATATTACTAACAACCCCTATAAATTTCATAAAAATCCATTCATTATTGTTTTATTTACTGTGCTAACAAGCATAAAAATAAAAACAGTGACAAACGAATGAACGAACAAACTGATCATTACCAAAATTTGATCATTTACTCCATGTTATATACCTAACCATTCATGTTAATTTCATAAAAAATCCATCCATAACTTTTTGAGTTATGGCAATGAGAAAAATGAAGCAGACAAGCAAACAAACAAACTGATGAACATATCTTCACTAACAGTTAATCATCTGTTCCTCCTAACATACCTAACAATCCCTGTAAATTTCATCCAAATCGATTCAGAACTTTTTCAGTTATCATGATGACAGACAGACAAACATGACGAAGACATAACCTCCTTGGCAGAGGTAATTATATTCCAGTGGTGGACCGCGCGAGAAAAAAATTCACGCTTATTCCTCATTTTCTTCATTAAAAATTCACCGTTCTTTCTCATTTTCTTCTTTAATTCTTTGTCGTGTTCTCATCCTTATAACCTCTCTTCTCTGACTTGCAGCTTCCTCATTCTCCCGCTCACGCCTATCAGCAGCTCTTATTCTCTTCTGTAACATTTCTGCTTCAAGTCTTCCTCGACACTGTGTCGCATAGATGCGTCTTCTCTCTCCTATGATAGAATGTCTTTGTTCTTGAGTTTGTAGTAGTTTCGTTTTTTCTTTTACGTTCCCTATCCAGTCTCCTTCTTTTTTTCACGTGCGCCTTCCATTGTTAGCGGCAGAAGTAAAATCTTGAGTAAAACAAGGCAATAAACTTGAATGCAACTCCAGCCAGCTTATATGCAATGTGAGCGTATTATAGCCATGATACTACCTTTCAAGCTCAAATATCTGCTTGATTGAAGTCCTGAAATCTCGGCCTATATTTCTTAAGATGTTGACACGAAATAAATGAATACATTTCAGCTCTTCAATCGAGCAGATATTTGAGCTTGAAAGGCAGTATCATGGCTATGGTACACTGACATTGCATATAAGGGGCTGGAGTAGCTGTCAAGTTTATTGCAGTGTTTTGCTCAAGATTTTACTTCTGCCTCCCACTATGAAAGACGCTCGTGAAAGAAGAAGGGGACTAGATAGAGGCCTTCCGCACCGGCCTATATTATGCAAACATATCGATTATCTAGTGATTTTTTCACGCACGGGTCCAGTAATACATAAACAAACAAACGAAGCGTTGTTTCATAGTATGATGAACAGCATGTGCATATGCTGTTTGCTCACTATTTATTACTTGTCTAATAGTGTACATACCCATAGCAGAAAAAATATCGCATTCAAAGTAAGAGCATTTATTCATCACAAAATATTGACCACGATGGCCACATTAAAATGTGGATCAGGTGCGCAGTCAGGATAATTTTCCCATTTTGTAACTTTATTTCATCACAGCGAATAGCTATAATCTTTATAACGCATGAATTGCACATTCTCCTGCCTTATTTATCGCCAGTGAGCTCAATTAATCCCAGTTTGTTCTGTTCCACTTGCAAATCAATACGGTAACCTGAAGAACTCAGCAAATTCTTTCCCATAACTGAAGAGCAGAAAGCTTAGCTGCACAACCAAACTGACTCTCTGCATTAAACATGTACGAAGCGACTATAAAAGCCGGCCGCTGCTGAGTATCTTGATTCGGCTTTGCAAGCGTCTCAGCTGCAAGGACTCCACTGACTTGTACTGTGCTGTAGACTCCAGATGGGTTCGGTGTCTAAAAGTTACAGTGTGTGAAGTCACAGTCTGTACAATTGTATGTTCAACTTATGAGTGAGCATTCAACCAAGTATATAACTTTAATAGGAAGGAACACAGTCGTGTTTCTCCTGGCTGGGTGGCTGATTTCTGAAGTAGTTTTCTATAAACAATATATTCTACATTCGATATATAAATTACGTTAAGCGTAGTTATTCAATGATTATTGCCCGTGGAAAACCCATAAAGTATATATTCCGCCTGTTAGGACCGCAAACTATATTCTGTCCCACTGCTTCCTCTGTCCAGCCGTAATACAAAAGCCTTTCAGCCACCTCAGCCTGTCAGCCATTCTTCATACATGAAGTTTCATACAGCTTGGTGTTCATCGATTCCTGTCAGCACACGCACACCCTACATTATATATGTATTTCTTGCCAGTCTATCATATGGCAATACCTACGTGCAGCCAGTCAGCCAGGCTTCAGCCTTGTTGCTAAAGTTTGTTTTCGTCGCCAAGGTTCTTCCTTCCCTCCTAATATTAGACCTCCTTGCATTCAACTTGGACGTTCTTCAATTTAACTACTTCGCATGGGCATCTTGGATACCGACCCTTACTTTGTAAGCGGGATGACGTACGAGTTGAAAATACGCACGCTCTTAGTAAAACTTTTACCGTTCAAATGTTGCTTTGAAATCAGTACTGTGGGATAATTTTGGCGTTACAGCTTCTCTTCTTCAGAGCTGAACTTTCAACATACCCACCTCTGCGTCATTGCTGACAAGGGCACGTCATATGAACTTTATGAAAGTAAAAGCTACAATGACTAGCCTGCTGCATGATACGTTAAACACGAGGACTGAGAAGCATCATATTTGAGATAATGAGTGAACTCTGATACTGATTAGTAATGAGTAGGGAGCAAGTGACATGTAACGTCCGATACTGGAGCTATATCTTGAGATATCGTGTCGTCAGTTCTATGGGAAACTAAATAAGCAATTTTATTTTATTAGTGACACTTGCCGTAAAAAAAAACAACGAAAAATGCCCCAATAGTACTTTTTCACTCAGTAGATATGGCTCTACTCCTGATCTACACTCGTAGCATGGACTTCTGCTGAACGTACTACTGTAGTAGTAGCAGCGAAAGTACGCCAAAATTTCACTTTAATAAACAATATAGCCGCTGCGGGTAAGTGGTAGTTCGCCCGATGCGAATCAAGTGCTGTAATCTGTACAGTAATATTTATACTGTGGAATCTTTCCAAGTTGTCATCCAAGTTCAGCTGTAAATTCCATTCCAACGCCGACACAATCGTTGATTTTTTTAAAGATGTCAGGTGAGCAGAGCTTAGCCAAGTCTCCCTGCCGCCGAGAATTACAGCTTTCTCTCGGTGGCAGAACGTACATCGTACGTTATATGAACATCGAACTTCGAACAGGTCAAAAAATATCCTCATTAATCCGTGCTCAGACCATATTCGTAATGCTGTTGAAGTAGCTTATAGCCGCTACTTTTGCCACTTACATTCAAAATCGTGTTTTCTAAAGCACTGCAGCTCCGGAAATGAAATAATTCACTTACCACAGCGAATCAAGAGATAAACTAAAGCTACATGTACACTCTAGAGCTAGAGCCCGAGAGTGGTGCAATGAGAACAGCCTAGCATGGCTCTCAGCAGTGTACACAGACGCGAGAGCACCCTAGCGATTGTGATGTCATGGTTTCGCTAGGGTTTCCTCAGTCTAGACAGTGGTGCAGTGTACTGTACACAGATCCGAGAGCTCTCGCTTGCTCCCTCTATTCACTTCATTATTAAAATTAGACTACCTGCTCTACGGCGAGGGCAGCATTCCAGCGGGCTACTATTTTCACAATAGCAATGACAGGTATGCGGGAAGCGTACATCGCGGAATGACTAGGTATCGTTTAAATAGAAAATACACCATCCGAAGCATTGCATTGTTGTGAAACACTGGATATAAAATATTTTTATAAAACAATTCACTATAATTTCATAGAGCCCTATGATCCATTACGTTTACGTGCCACTAACCTGAAGCTAAAATAGGAGGTGATTTTTTACTATTATCCCCCAGTTACATCCAGTATTTTTATTGGCATATTTAGGTAAAATAAGGCATTCTAAGACTTTTTTTAGGAATAAGAGTTCTTTGCGGAAATGTGACTGTGAAGTCCCCATGGTTTTTCTATGAGTAAAAATAACGGGCGTTATTATGGGCTGGCTAGCGGCCCCATAGGTACATAACAGAACCTAACCTCAGGCTTTCGGAAGTAGAGCTCTTAATTCTAACCAAAAATATGAACAGTGTTATTTTCTTGTCGCAAAAAAAACTATAGGAATTGATATTGTTCAAACTTTCTGTACTTGACGAGTGACGACAATCTTTTTAGCGTTTTTTATGCGTGGCCCGCAGTGTGGGTGCGCGCAAGTAGCTGGCCAGTCAAAAGCGGGAGATTGAATTAGGTCTAAAAATGCGGTGTGTGCAGAGCACTATGAAGTGAATACGAAGTGTTAAATGAGGATTCACTTCAGAGAACAAATCAAATCACAGGGTGCCATATTGACCAAGATCTTGCCTCTGGTGCTGTCAAAGTTTCCACAAGCCTATTGATAGTGTTGATAACGTCACTTATCGATTCTAGTTTCCCTTGAGTCCTCCCGTTACGCTCTTTGCTTCCTGCCTCCACCTTAACCTAGTTTAATTTAAGTTCCTATAGAGTCGCTAGCAACGCTTTAATAACGCCGGTTAGTTTTTCTCGTAAAAATTCAAAGGGAATTTCAAGGTCAAATGTTTCGAAAACTAAGCATTTCCGACGGAAACGCTATTCATGAAGAAAGGCTTAGAATGGCTCACTTTACCTAAATATTTCAATAAAATATCCTGGATTTGAGTCGGGGTTAATAGTAAAATAATATCAAAAGCAAAGTTAATGCGCGAGTCGCTCTGAAAGTGAGATTGATTTTCTTAAATGACATTGAGTATCTTCCTTTTTCTTATTATTGGAGTTTTTTTTTTATTTTTGGAGTCATTTTTTTCAAGAAGAAAATAGTAATTGTCTGGAGAAATGAGCAAAAACATTCTTTCTTATTCGCTGCAATATCTTAATTCCGGAATTTCCTCGATCATTTAACATGCGCTGCTTCCTCATTTCTCCTCTCAAGCTATTTCTTTGTCCAGTCGCGTCTTTTATTTCTTTAGAAGAACAATAACGGCAGAAGCAGCAACTGTGCGCCTAAAAGGCGCCATGCTCACCGCAAGAAATTTCTGAGTTAACTGGCAGCCGTCAGAGAGTGTGGGCGGGCCCAGGGCGAGTGTTGCGTGGCGCAGTGTTTGAAGCCTTGCAGTCTCCAGTGTACACACATGCGAGAGAAATTCTCGAATGCTTCAGCTCGGCTGCTCTACCGCCACTCTCGCACGTGTCTACGGAGAGGAAATCTCACTGTAGTGTACACAGCATGTAGATTAGTGGCGCGGTAGTGTAGCTTGAGAGTGCTTTCCAGTGTCACGTACCTTAATAAATACACAATGGACCTAATACAGTAACTCACTTGTATTACCCGTAGTCGAATGTCATAGCAAACTTTTTTTTTTTCAAATTTTTGATAATTTTGGCAAATTCGTGGTAATATTTCATAATTTTTGCAACATTCTTAAATTTCATTAGTTTTTAGAGTATCTGACAGTTTGGCAATTCTTGATTATTTCTGCAATTTTAGGAACGTTTGTAATCATGATAATTATGTGCATTATGACTATTGTAGCAATTATGATACTTTCGTTTATTTGTGAAGTTTCGGGAGTTTGGGGAGTTTCATTTTTTATTCACTAAATTACAAAATAACGAAAGTACGTTTGAAGGGGAATGCGTATCGTGAACTTTTAATACGCCGCGTGGATTTTTTAAGGGTTATAAAATATTGCTTACCCTAACGACAATTTACTCATACCAATCGACACCTAAGGAAATTCCTTTGAATGGAAATTTTAATCTTAATTTATGTCCAGGCTAGTATTTTGAATTCAAAGCATAAGAATCTGTGAGGCCCTCAGTTCACCTACCGGATGCACGGTCACGATCATGTGATACCACACCTTGTGGCGAGGTTATAAAAGCGCTCCGTACCATTATGAGCCAGCCCAGAGCTCGCCTGTGACTTGTAGGCCACGTAGCTCTAGACGGTTGCC
>LQNS02277221.1:54978-65667 GCA_001587735.2 Parhyale hawaiensis | reverse complement strand
CTCTCTTCTCTGACTTGCAGCTTCCTCATTCTCCCGCTCACGCCTATCAGCAGCTCTTATTCTCTTCTGTAACATTTCTGCTTCAAGTCTTCCTCGACACTGTGTCGCATAGATGCGTCTTCTCTCTCCTATGATAGAACGTCTTTGTTCTTGAGTTTGTAGTAGTTTCGTTTTTCTTTTACGTTCCCTATCCAGTCTCCTTTTTTCACGTGCGCCTTCCATTGTGAGCGGCAGAAGTAAAATCTTGAGTAAAACAAGGCAATAAACTTGAATGCAACTCCAGCCAGCTTATATGCAATGTGAGCGTATTATAGCCATGATACTACCTTTCATGCTCAAATATCTGCTTGATTGAAGTCCTGAAATCTTGGCCTATATTTCTTAAGATGCTGACACGAAATAAATGAATACATTTCAGCTCTTCAATCGAGCAGATATTTGAGCTTGAAAGGCAGTATCATGGCTACGGTACACTGACATTGCATATAAGGGGCTGGAGTAGCTGTCAAGTTTATTACAGTGTTTTACTCAAGATTTTACTTCTGCCTCCCACTATGAAAGACGCTCGTGAAAAAAGAAAGGGACTAGATAGAGGCCTTCCGCACCGGCCTATATTATGCAAACATATCGATTATCTCGTGATTTTTTCACGCACGGGTCCAGTAATACATAAACAAACAAACGAAGCGTTTTTTCATAGTATGATGAACAGCATGTGCATATGCTGTTTGCTCACTATTTATTACTTGTCTAGTAGTGTACATACCCATAGCAGAAAAAATTGCGCATTCGAAGTAAGAGCATTTATTCATCACACAATATTGACCACGATGGCCACATTAAAATTTGGATCAGGTGCGCAGTCAGGATAATTTTCCCATTTTGTAACTTTGTTTCATCACAGCTAATAGTTATAGTCTTTATAACGCATGAATTTTACATTCTCCTGCCTTATTTATCGCCAGTGAGCTCAATTAATCCCACTTTGTTCGGTTCCACTTGCAAATCAAAACGGTAACCTGAAAAATTCAGCAAATTCTTTCCCATAACTGAAGAGCAGAAAGCTTAACTGCACAACCAAACTGACTCTCTGCATTAAACATGTATGAAGCGACTATAAAAGCCGGCCGCTGCTGAGTATCTTGATTCGGCTTTGCAAGCGTCTCAGCTGCAAGGACTCCACTGACTTGTATTGTGCTGTAGACTCCAGATGGGTTCGGAATCTAAAAGTTACAGTGTGTGAAGTCACAGTCTGTACAATTGTATGTTCAACTTATGAGTGAGCGTTCAACCAAGTATATAACTTTAATAGGAGGGAACACAGTCGTGTTTCCCCTGGCTGGGTGGCTGATTTCTTAAGTAGTTTTCTACAAACATTATATTCTACATTCGATATATAAATTACGTAAAGTGTAGTTATTCAATGATTATTGCCCGAGGAAAACCAATAAAGTATATATTCCGCCTGTTAGGACCGCAAACTATATTCTCTCACACTGCTTCCTCTGCCCAGCCGTAATACAAAAGCCTTTCAGCCACCTCAGCCTGTCAGCCATCCTTCATACATGAGGTTGCATACAGCTTGATGTTCATCGATTCCTGTCTGCACACGCACACCCTACATAATATATGTATTTCTTGCCAGTCTATCATATGGCAATACATACGTGCAGCCAGTCAGCCAGGCATCAACCTTGTTGCTACAGTTTGTTTTCGTCGCCAAGGTTCTTCCTTCCCTCCGAATATTAAACCTCCTTGTATTCAACTCGCACGTTCTTCAATTTAACTACTTCGCATGGGCATCTTGGATACCGGCCCTTACTTTGTAAGCGGGATGACGTACGAGTTGAAACTCCGCACGCTCTTAGTTCAACGTCTACCGTTCAAATGTTGCTTTGAAATCAGTACTGTGGGATAATTTTGGCGTTACAGCTTCTCTTCACCAGAGCTGAACTTTCAACATACCCAACTTTGCGTCATTGCTGACAAGGGCACGTCATATGAACTTTATGAAATAAAAGCTACAATGACTAGCTGGCTGAAGGGTAAGTTAAACACGCAGACTGAGAAGCATCATATTTGAGATACTGAGTGAACTCTGATACTGATTAGTAATAAGTAGGGAGCAAGTGACATGTAACGTCCGATACTTTAGCTATATCTTAAGATATCGTGTCGTCAGTTCTAGGGGAACCTAATTCAGCAATTTTTTTTTATTAGTGACACTCGCCATGAAAAGCAGCGAGAAATGAACCAATAGTACTTTTTTTCACTCAGTAGATATGGCTCTACTCCTGATCTACACTCGTAGCATGGACTTCTGCTGAACGTACTACTGTAGTAGCTTTTGAAAGTAGAGCTCTTAATCCTAACCAAAAATATGAGCAGTCTTGTCGCAAAAGAAACTATAGGAACTGATATTGTCCACACTTTCTGTACTTGACGAGTGACGACAATCTTTTTTGCGTTTTTTATGTGTGGCCCACAGTGTGGGTGCAGCGCAAGTAGCTGGCCAGTCAAAAGCGAGAGATTGAATTAGGTCTAAAAAAATGCGGTGAGTGCAGAGCATTATGAAGCGAATACGAAGTGTTAAATGAGGCTTCATTTCAGAGAACGAATTAAATCACGGGGCGCCATATTGCCCCAGATCTTGCCTCTGGTGCTGTAAAAGTTTCCACCAGCTTATTGATAGTGTTGATAACGTCCTTATCGATTCTTGTTTCCTGTGAGCCCTCCTGTTACGCTCTTTGCTTCCTGCCTCCACCTTAACCTAGTTTAATTTGAGTTCCTATAGGGTCGCTAGCAAGCCTACAATAACGCCGGTTATTTTTCTTGTAAAAAAATTAATGGGAATTTCCAAGTCAAATGTTTCGAAAACTAAGCACTTCCGACGAAAGGGCTATTCATAAAAAAAGGTTTAGAATGGCTCACTTTACCTAAATACTTCAACAAAAAAATACTGGATTTGAGTGGGGGTTAATAGTAAAATAATATAAAAAGCAAAGTTAATGCACGAATCGCTGTGAAAGTGAGATTGCTTTTCTTATGTGACATTGAGTAGCTTCCTTTTTTTTTATTTTTGGAGTCCTTTTTTTTTTTGGAGTCACTTTTTTATTTTTATAGTCACTTTTTTCAAGAAGAAAACAATAATTGTCTGGAGAAACGAGCAAAAAAATTGTTATTCGCTGCAATATCTTAATTCCGGAATTTCCTCGATAATTTAGCATGCGCTTCTTCCTCATTTCTCCTCTCAAGCTATTTCTTTGCCCAGTCACGTCTTTTATTTCTTTAGTAGAACAATAACGGCAGAAGCAGCAACTGTGTGCCTAAAAGGCGCCATGCTAACCGCAAGAAATTTCAGAGTCAACTGGCAGCCGTCAGTGAGTGTGGACGGGCCCCGGGCGAGTGTTGCGTGGCGCAGTGCTTGAAGCCTTGCAGTCTCCAGTGTACACACATGCGAGAGAAATTCTCGAATGCTGCAGCTCAGCTGCTCTACCGCCACTCTCGCACGTGTCTACGGAGAGCAAATCTCACTGTAGTGTACACATCATGTAGATTGGTGGCGCGGTAGTGTAGCTTGAGAGTGCTTTCCAGTGTCACGTACCAGTACCATAATAAATGCACAATGGTCCTAGTAGTGTAACTCACTTGTATTACCCGTAGTCGAATTTCGTAGCAAACTTTTTCAAATTTTTGATAATTTTGGCAAATTCGTGGTAATATTTAATAATTTTTGCAACATTCTTAAATTTCATTAGTTTCTAGAGTATCTGACAGTTTGGCAATTCTTGGTTATTTCTGCAATTTTAGAAACGTTTGTAATCATGATAATTATGTGCATTATGACTATTGTAGCAATTATGATACTTTCGTTAATTTGAGAAGTTTCGGGAGTTTGGGGAATTTTAGCGATTTTCAACCGCATATACTTCAAAAAAACTAAAAGAAATCACCATAGACATTGTTTGGTAAGCTGCATGACTGCTTGCTTGGTCTCTCCATCATGATGTGGAACATTAAATAGGAGAAAGTTCATATGCTGAATAACATAAAGGTGACCCCTGCACATGATGGCAAAAGAAAGAACACCTCGCAACCGATACTTTTTTGGATTCATTAGGTTTGAAAACTAAAAAAAAAGTAAACAGTAGAGGTATTCGTTTGCATCCCCATGTTCCTGTTTCGTTACTTTCTGTCCTTTTCATATTAGAATTGCTCTGAATTCACACTGTATAGATAGAACAGATGATAATCGAAACTGATGGTAAAATATTCTTCAATATATAGTATACAGAAGGCAAAAAGGAAAACAGGGCAAACAGCAGAGGATTCGTCACATTAGTAACTGTCATTTCTCTCCAACCAGCGATTCGTACCGTTTTTTCATAACAGTTGAAGAAAATCTCAGCTGGGCTGAGGCCAAACATTATCAGTTCTTTTTGCTGCAAAGTTTCCTGGCGTCATCAACACTGACAGCCATGGTGTGCTGCTGAGTGGTTCTGGTGAATTACTTTGATTAAACTTCATGATCTTGGTGTTGCTTTACTTTCAAACACATTTAAATATTGGCAATTTTGCTTGCAGAGGAGGAATTTTGCGGCACCAAACTTATATTGTGTCAATCACAACTTTTGTTGTATTAATAGAAGCTCAAGCCTGCATGTACGATTGAAAATTCTGCAGCAAATCTATACTACATTCAAAATTATTGAAAAAGATTGATAACAGTTTCATTTTTTATTCTCTAAATTACAAAATAACGAAAGTAGGTTTGAAGGTGAATGCGTCTCGTGAATTTTAATACACCGCGTTGATTTTTTAAGGGTTATAAAATATTGTTTACCCTAACGACAATTTACTCATACCAATCGATACCTGAGGAAATTCCTTTGAATAGAAATTTTAATCTTCACTTATGTCCAGACTAGTATTTTGAATGCAAAGCATAAGAATCTGTTCAACTTTGGACAACACATGCAATCCTCACGTGGCATAGCTGCTTAAAACCAGCACCTTTAGGTTTCGATCCCATATCAAGGAGGTGCAATTTTTCTCATATGAACTGAGAAACCTTACGTGCAGACACACCGACGGTGGTAGGTTGGACGGAACCACAAAATTAGACTAGCGCTATAGCTCGACTGGCAGTAACAGAATGGACTACTGAAGCATCTACATCACCATGCACTACTTCTGATCCGCTAAAGTATAAGAATGAAATGAAGATGTCGTTTATAACTTGCAGTGCAATGGCCCCAACGGCAGTAAATTTTCATTTGATCGTGGTCGTTGAAAAGTTATTGTGGACTAGCTCTATGAAATAAAGTCAGCTACCGGTATTCCGATTCTCGTTATAACAACAGTGAGATGATGCTACCCGAACAAGCCTTACTTCTGTTGATAATATAAACTTTCGGAATATTTAACTTCCTATCGAATAAAGTTACAGACCATCTGCTCTTTCACCATTGACAGACAGACTGGTCGACATGGATACACCGTTATTTGTATTTAACTAACTGATTACTATGTATTATAAAATAATGCTACACCTAATTATTGCATGTTTACTATCCATTTATAAAAATACAAATATGTCCCTGTATAAAAAATTTGAAATGATTCTAAAACATGACAATTTGGTGGTAATACAATTCTTCACTGCTGGGACCATTTCAAGCTTTCCATGTTATTTCACATGACTGTCTCGGTACCTATATCTCTCCAATTAATGGTGGGTGCCTGCGTTACATCACTTCATGGTCTACTATGTTAGATCACTTCAAGGGTGCCTACGTTACATCACTTCATAGGTGCCTACGTTACAGCAGTTCATAGACGCCTACGTTTCGTCACTTGACGAGTGCATATGTTACACCACTTCACGAGTGCCTAGGTTACAGCACTTTTTGAATGCCGAAGTTATATCACTTCGCGGGTGCCCAATACCCATGTTACATCACTTCACGGTTGCCTAAGTGAACTCATATCTTGGTTGCAAGTTAAATCAATTCCTGATTGTTTAAGTTAAGTCACTTCATCACCGCCTCTGTCGCACCACGTCATGGTTGAGCATGTTACATCACTTCATGGTTACCAATGTTACATAACTTCATAGCTGTCTTACATCGCCTAATGGTTGCCTGTGTCGCATCACTGATGGTAGCCTATGCTGCATCACCTCCTGGTTGTATATGTTACATCATTTTATGAATGCCAGGGCTACATCGCTTCATGGTAGCCAGCTGCTCCAATTCACCTTTTAACTCTGCTGTCTGCACTGATTTCTCGCTTAGCGCGCATACTAAATAATTCTAATTGGCAACTCAATTAGCGGCTTATCCGGCATTTCATTACAAATCCGAGTATACTGCCAAACTCAGAAGCCACTGTTCTGCAACATAGGACTGCTGATTTTACTAACTATTGCGAAATCGTTCTTGTTTACTTCAAAGACCAAAGTATGTCATAAACATTTGATTCACTATATTACACTCCCGGCCGTTATATTTTAATGAATATGTTCCTTATACAAGTTTTAGCAGAAAGTACAGGTTTGCCAATCAATAATGAATGCAAAAGAATTATATAAAGTATCTCAGGCAAAATATAAAATAGTAATAAAAAATTGGACGGTAACATATCGGCCACATCATGCAGTCAGGCAATGGTGTGAAATGCCATTCTCGTCAATTTCCTAAGTCGGTGCTCAATTTTCATGACTTCTGTGGCTAAGGGTAGGTGAAGACCTGAATGATTGACCTCGTTCCCGCAGATGCGGTGTTGTCAACTGATGTACTGTTTAGAAGGTCTTTGAAAATAATCTCCGACTAACAACCATCAGCCGAAATAATTGTTACTTCATATCTTAAGTTGACTTCGGTCACCTGACCGCAGTCTCCAAGGCTGTAAAGAGTGAACCGTGAATGAGCTTGAGGTGCGTGAGAGATCTCTGCTAGCTCTTCGCATTGAAGAGTAGCGTCAAGATCAGTGTTGTCGTCCATGGGAATCTCATCATCAAGTTTCAGATGAGAAAATCTTCACGATTGGGAGGTCGTCAACAGTCAGAACGATCACGTTGTTAATTTGGCCTTAAACGTCTCATAGCTCCTCCACATGTCTACACTCAAGCGCCTGGCTCTCATGATGCTTGGTCCTTGATGAGACTTTTAATGGATAACTTAGAGCAGCAAAGTTGGAAGTCTGAAGTATACTGCATAAGAACATGGATGAATAAACCAAACCAATAATTTTTGTGTCGGAAAAATGTAGAGCGTGGAGTAGAGCAGATGTTTCAATTCACTTTGCTTCCTCTATGACATTTATGCACCTTCTCACATTGGCTGCCAATGGTAATTGCCTGGCAAGGGTCAATGATTATTGTAAGTTAGTTTCACGCAGAATTCCTCTTTTACTTCAAGAATGTGATCAGAAAACATGTTAAGCTGAAGTGTAACAGAACTTATACAACGGCTATCATGTAAACACTATACAGACTGCAGTAATGCCAGATTCCTTTCTAAAAGTCCTAAATTTAGGAAAAGTACTATAAGTGCATCAAGAGGTTACGAACACGTACATATAACTTCAATTCCGGGCTCGTATGAGATCTTTACTTGATTTCAAAGGCCCATAGAAGATCCAGTGCTGCGGCCAAAATCTTTGAACTCGCTTCCGCTCAAATTATCTTGCCGAGATCAGATCGAATCTGTCCTCCAGACCAATAATTTCGCTCGTCTCTAATCAAGTATATATACACTCCTTGGTCCCTTTGCCCTGCCCACTTCAAGCAGTTGAGGGCTCTTGCAAGCTTCGGGTCGCTGCATTTCCTCCCGACATTGAGAGCCATCAACGAAGTCCTCGGCGTGCAGTTCTACAGTAAATACTATAGTCTCTTCTACGGTAAAAATTTCCTTACACCCCAGTGCCGAGCAATGCCAGTGTTACTGGCAGTTTCCATAAGTCAGAGCCACAGTTTTCTGTTGCTTTGGTCCCTATGCGTTGCAGCATATCAAAGATTAATGAAACGGATGTCGGTAGCAGTTAAGCGTATGCTGCGTGAAGTTCACTGTTAGCTCAAACATAAAAAAAAAATGGAGCAGACTACCTCAGTGAAGAGCGAAGTTTGCAGCGCATTAGGAGCTACCGGGTTTTCATAGCTCATAAGGGTTTAGAATATTTCTGCTCTCACGGGTACAATATACCAATTTAATATACATGTTTTATATAGTCAGATAGACGAAGAACCAGAATGACATTCAAATATTTACTCTGTACACTATACGATGGGCAAAGCTATTCTGCTATGTTTTAAACTTTTTTTTACAGTGAGGTAGGGACGATTGATATGCTTGTGTCACGTATAACCTACACAGAAAATATTGGCAGTTCGACGTACCGGA
Organism: Parhyale hawaiensis; assembly: GCA_001587735.2. NCBI lineage: Eukaryota > Metazoa > Arthropoda > Malacostraca > Amphipoda > Hyalidae > Parhyale > Parhyale hawaiensis. Next base: position 57,265 of record LQNS02277221.1, on the reverse strand, counting down.
AGGAAATGACTTCTATGAAATGAAGAAGAATGAAACCTCAAGTCGCGTAACCTATATTTCTAAATTACTCAAAACTGAACATTTACTTTCGTTAAAAAAAAATACTTAGGGAAAATTATCAGTAATTTATGCTTATCAGCATGCAAAACTATAAACCATCAGGGAGTGTATCAAACATTTGCCATTCTGACTTAACTGGATTCGAAGGCAGTGGGTATAATGTCGCTAATATCGACATAGTCATTAATTGGGCAATTTAAAAAAAATCGCTTCATTTTATTTATTTATTTATTTTTTTGGAGAATCACCTACAGTATCTCATGATAGAATCAAGTATAATGTTTATTTTCTCGTGTTGTCATCTTACGTAGCACCTACTTACAGCGGCAGTGACGCCACACATGCATAACGCACCATGCAACTTGTGAAGTAAAAGGTTGGGTCACTAGTGCATCGATATGACAACTGTCGTATTAGGTTTTTATTTCCACTTTGAATATAATCAGTATTACAAGCTTACCCAGTGTCCAACATCGCCTGGAGATCAGGGAAAAGGTAAATATATGTTAATTAACGGAACAAACGACAAAATCCCACAGGTGCAGCCATGATGTTAGCACTACACCGCGTTAGTCTATGCCTGTATAATTTACTCCGTATCTATACGTTAGAGTAGATAGTGTTTCAGCTTGTCCATACTGGTACACATCATACCTTGGGCTTTCGGACGGGCATCTAGCCCCTCCTCTTCGGTCCTCGCACTCAGGCGAGCACACACACACTTTTCCGTATTTTTAACATTTTAACGTGTCACGAGTCCACCTCATCGCTTTTCTGCCTGACACTTTTGGCTCACCCTCTACTCTCACCCTCTTAAAACTGAAGGTTTGGGGGTTCCAGAAGTTCATATTGTATCGACAGGGTATGAAAGGTTATTCAAGAATCAATTTAGAACCCAAATAAGATTAATATCAGGCACGAAGGTTCCATAATATACAGAGAAGTTATGGGAGATTGTTCAGGCATGTATCTGAAACGTAGTGGTTCCTCACATAATTCAAACGATCCATATTTTATTTTAAATTCAACAAATTTTGGTATAACCTCAGCGAATGAGGTTCTGTTTTCGTCGAGTTTGGAAGTTTGTCTCTCCGTCTGTCGCTAAGATTACTCAATATGTTACTGACGGATCTTTAAGAAATTTACAGGGTTTGTTAGGTATGTTTGGAGGTACAAATGATTAACTTTTGGTGAAAATCCGTTCAACCAGTAGTGAGTCTGTTTGTCTGCCTCATTTTTCTTAATGCCATAACTATAAAAGTCACGGACTTATTTTCATGAAATGTGCGTGATATGTTTGATTTCTTACGAAGAGTAAATGAACAAATTTTGTGACGATCTGCCTATGCGCTTGTTTGTCTCTGGGTTTGATTTGGTGCTTGTTAGCAAAATAACTGAATAAGTCATGAACAGAACTTTCTCAAATTTACAGAAATTGTTAGTAATGTTGAAAGACATAAAATAATGATTTTGGTGATGATCAGCTGGTCTGTTTGTGTACTTGATTAATGTCTGGCAGAATATTTTTTTAGCAGCATAATTCGAAAAGTTATGAGGGAATCTTCAAAAATTACCGAAGCTATTATTGCTGCCAAAAGGTATAATGATTAAATTTTGCTTTTGATACACAGAAAATAATAATTTTCGAACTAATTTTCGTATGTTTCATTGCCGTTGCCTTGCTTGGCGTAGGTTTACGCTCCCAGAATGCTCTTGTTATTTTATTCATCATGAAGGTGCAAGTACTCGTCAAATATTAATACGGCCTATACTAACTAAACACTGTTGCACAATATTTTATTTACTGGTTACTAATTAAAAACGTTGAGAATAAAAGATGTCTGATTAAAACTAATGTTTAAAGTCTAATCCATTTGTTTCCATATAATAATTTCATTATTAGTAAGATTTAATACTGTAATGGAGTGCCATAAAGAACTAAACAGTTGATCAACAGATACGCAGGAGGGCATGCTCACAGAAATATCCTTGTCACAGATGAGAAAATTTTCACCGAAGAAACGAGCTTCAACCGTCGAGTTTTTAAGGTTTTTGCTTGTAGTGAAAAAAAAAAAATCATGAATCATTCACTGGGTTCAAAGAGGCCACCACTCCTCCAAAGTGATGGTTTGATGAGGTGTAGCTTCTCATGAGGTGTCGGAGCTTCATTTTTGCGAAAATAGAATTAAAATCACGTCTTGGGTGTAAGTTCATAACGTTCTTCAAG
>LQNS02277221.1:31951-53143 GCA_001587735.2 Parhyale hawaiensis | reverse complement strand
GGACTTCAAAAATATTTCACGCCTAACAGTGGCTCTGGGGACCCGCTGACGAACCTGCAGCGTCGCTGATAGGGCACCATGGTCCGAGGAACCAATGGGAGACACCACTGAGACTCCAATCAGATCAAATATTAATGCGGACTATACTAACTAAACACTGTTGCACAATATTTTATTTACTGGTTACTAATTAAAAACGTTGATAATAAAAGATGCACAATTAAAACTAATGTTTAAAGTCTAATCTATTTGTTTCCATATAATAATTTCATTATTAGTAAGATTTAACACTGTAATGGAGTGCCATAAAGAACTAAACAGTTGATCAACAGATACGCAGGAGGGCATGCTCACAGAAATATCCTTGTCACAGATGAGAAATTTTCACCGAAGAAACGAGCTTCAACCGTCGAGATTTTAAGGTTTTTGCTTGTAGTGAAAAAAAAAAAAATAGGAATCATTCACTGGGTTCAAAGAGGCCACCACTCCTCCAAAGTGATGGTTTGATGAGGTGTAGCTTCTCATGAGGTGTCGGAGCTTCATTTTTGCGAAAATAGAATTAAAATCACGTCTTGGGTGTAAGTTCAAAACGTTCTTCAAGAAAAGGATAATTGGTTGAACAGTTTGTGTGCTCAGTGGAAAAGAATGGGGCTTTCAGCATGATTCAGCCCCAGCACACAAAGCAAAGGTCACTCAGTTGTGGCCCTCTTGGAACGTTCCTACCTTGACGAAGGCTGATGAGTGGCCTTCTCAGAGTCCAGACTTGATCCCTTTGGATTACAAGCTGTGGTCAGTATTGGAGAACATGGTTTGCTCTAAAGCACACAGAAATCTCGACTCACTCAAGCGCTCCCTTGTTGCTGCAGTGACCAAATTTCCAATGGATGGTATGCGTAATATAGACAGAAGAACAGAAACGATAGATTGAAGCTTTTTGTGTGAACAAAAACAAACAAAAAAGCAACAAGAATAGGCTTATAATTTTCTTTTTTATGTTAAGGAGTAAATTCTAAAAGTTTCAGCTGAGAGCGATTATTTTTTATCCCCTAACTATAGTCCCGAACTTATAACATTATTCATGGCTAGACAGGTATCTACAGCAAAAATAAATAAAAAATAAAGCTTAGCAGTTAAGTTTATGTTATTCGAAAATTGCATAAATACTTCACGATCACGAGTTTCTGTAAGATGCATCTCTGCAGAAATGATATTAATACATAATATAGACATATTTTCAACTTTTTACTGGTGGCACCTCAAGATAATAATTATATAAGCGAAGATATTAGAATACAAATTTACTAACAACGCATCACCATTATTTCACTATTGCAAAACAGTCAAGCGTAAAAAGTGATAAACATTCCTTTTTGGCTCTTCCCTACTGCACAGGTAAAATTCTCGCAAGTTATTCGGAAGTACATTCTGCAAAAAGAGTAAATTTCAGGATTACAACAAATTAAAAGCAAGAAATCTTGCCATTAAAAGGAAATAAAATTCTCCTCAAAGCTCGCAAAAAGAAGACGTACAAAATTTAGAAAGCCCTTTTGGGTAGCCTCCTTCAAATCAATTTAATATAATGTGATACTTCGCCTTAAACTTCACCAATGCTACACATATATGCACTGTATGCACTAGTGTTGATATCTATGAAAGATCGAGCAAAGAATTTGGTGTATGTATGTACGAAACACTGAATTCTCGATGTGAACAAATGAAGGGAACAGTGTTCAATGTAGGAGATACGATATCGAAATTTTGAAAGATATTAGAAGCATCGACACATTAAGATCGGACAAAGACCTCAACGATCGCTTGCGAAACAACGGTCAAAAACTCAAGCATAAAGCGCGAAGAACGACCTTAAGTCAGCAGTTCTTTCCGTATTTCATATTCAGCATTTGGAATAGACTCCCTTCCAATGTTGTTAGTGCGGAGTCAGTCAACACGTTTAAAAATCGTCTTGGCATATATTGGGAGAGCCATCCTCCGTAGTTAAGAACTCCTTCTCCAGGAATCGCAAACTCTTAACGGCCAAAGCTTCCGAGACCACCTTAATCCGTCTCCTTCTCTCTCTCGCTCCAACTATACAGTTTGTTGTCTGTAAGCTCCGCATGTCAGCGGCTCTTGATCGTGCTTGCGTGCATTCAAGATCGTCTCTTGGGCATGGACTCTTCACCCTCCATTTTTTTTCTCTCTCTTGTCTTCTGTCCTCTATATCCTACTAACATAATGGAAATAGCTCATAGAGTGCCGGGCCGTATGTTCCGGTGTCTCTTTGGGAATGGGCCTATTGGTTCGTCTACTGCCGCCTATCTAATCTAATCTAGTCTAATCTTATCTAATCTAATCTAAATTGAGGAATTTACCTGTACTTCCAATTTTCAGTAGTTCCAGTAGTGAAGAGGCTTGATAGAGAGAGAAGCCTGTTGTTTGTCACCCTCATATAATGACAGAAAAAAAACAAAGCTGTAATATAATAAACTAGAGCACTCTGAGAGCGCATACCTCCGCCAAGTGAGGCAACGGTAGCAAAAATTCAAATTGGCTCTGAAACTATAATTTTCTTTGCATAAACTCCAAAATCTAATCATTTGTGCCTTTCTATATTAATAACAGTTTGTTCAATTTCATGTTAATTTCATCAAAATCTATCCATAATTTTTTGAGTTATGGCATCGAGAAAAATGACGCAGACAAACAAACAAACGGATGGACATATCTTCACCAAAAGTTAATCATCTGTTCCTCCTAACATACCTAACAATCCCTGTAAATTTCATCCAAATCGGTTCATAACTTTTTGAGTTATCTTGGTGACAGACAGACAAAGAGACAGACAGACAAACACGACGAAAACATAACCTCTTTGGCGGAGGTAATAAAGCTGTAATATGCGCGATTCCCACTGTAGCGAGCGGAAGTGCTGTACTGCTTGGTGAACAATGGCAATTTTATGTACATTTATCTGATCAACTCCATTTTTCTGTTTCAGGCGGTGACTAGTAAACTACAATAGCTGAAAACGCATTTCTCTCTTGCTTAATTTTTAACAGAGTTTGGTGAATGGTGGTCGGGCATAACAATGTAAAATGCACTTTTATTCAAAATCATGTGTTTGATATAGGTCAGTCGTAGAGTTGTATAGAAAGTTACTCCGAGGATTGGGTGTTTTATTTACGCAAATACCTTGAAATCACAAAAACAGTTGCCCAGTGTGGTGTGCCTAAGTAAAATATCGCTTAACATTTCACGTTATATATGTGTGACAGTTCTATACTTAATTATTAGGGGTACCGAAAAGTCCTGTCTCGATTTTCATTACGAATAATAATAATTGAAAGAAATAGTCCTGATATATCTTTATTGCTCAAGAAAATGGGACCATCATTAGGAATAACCTTTGTCCATCTACTTGGGATGTTTTTAATCCCCCTTTCAAAAAATGAACGTCTGAGGGCCAGTTCACACGTCCCTTCACGTAACGCGTTGGCTCCCGAAAATGATCACGAGCAGTGAGTCACCTTCTGCTGTCTCTGTCCACACGTAGAACCGACCTTCATTCCGATGAATGACGCCACGCGTTCACTTCACTTATGATCTCGTTTCTTTACATTTTCGCCTACTGTGCGCGCCATTTTGAAGTAATGTCATGTCTCATAATCTTATAGCCTTACTTCGGGAGAAACAGCCTATTTCTAGAATATCTACGGCCCGATAAACCGATAAAAGGGAAATCAACGGAGAGCGATCAGCTGGGGTTCCAAATCCAAGATGGCTTCTGTGCTCTTCGTACATGTTTCAGCTCAACTAGTTTTCTTGTGTTGAACGGGAATACAGTGATTCTGATTGTTAAAATGACGATAAAAAAGCATTTATGTCGATTTGTTCATGATTCGAAAACGGTATAGAGGATAAACTTAGTAATTAACAATTTTGCTACTGAATTTGAATTACGCGGGTCGATGAAAAATCGAACGTGCTTCATCCTTCCATCTCCCGCATTTGCTGCTGCTGCTTCCATCAAATTAACGCGCCGCATCCATTAGTTCGACTGAACACGTTACGTTGAGGGACGTGTGACGTGGCCCTTAGGAAGAAATAAAGGACATAAACTTAGCTTCAAGCTCATGAACATATATGAATCTTTTTCTTTCCACCGTTGAAGTGCTCTAAAGGTTGGAATCATTGGAAATCTGATGGAGAAAGGTCTGGCAACTATGGAGGGTGAGGCAGAACTTCCTAACCTAAGGACTTTTTCATTCTTGAGGTTGTTTGACAGTTAAGGTCTGCAGTCACAAATTTTCCTTGCTCCAGTAACTCAAGCTGAACCTTTCTAGAAATCATAAAACATGCAATGACTCATAATGGTTCACCTTGAAACTTGTTTCCATGGGCAATAGATGTGTTTAAACTATGAACAGCAGTAGACTTAACTAAATGTGTAGTTTAACTAGCTGTTTATCTGGCTTCGAATTTGACCTTTAAAACAGCTGTCTAGACTTCATCTGATGTTTCAGCTTTGTTAGAAAAAGCTGACAAAACTTTCCGGTAACCCTAATGCAGTGCGTTACCTTAGATTATGTAAATACATTTTTTTTGCTTATTCTTCAAGATAAGTGTCAAACATTTAAAATGTTATTTGTAAGTTAGCGCACAGGTATGTTGTAACTATAAAAACAATAAGAGAAAAATAAAACGGAACCATTTCCCACGTTTTGGCAACATTTGCTTATCGCACGGGGTTCTATTGTTACGCCAGATTATGCAACATCACTCTCTAGTCAACATGAGCAAGAAAAGCGGTCTACCCGGTGAAGAAAAGATGAAAGTGACCTCATTATTGGCTTCTGGTAAGACAACACTCGAAGTTTCCAAAAAATTACAGCGTGATCACCGAACAATTAAGGCTTATGCAATTGAATGTAAATTTGACCGGAAAACTCCGGATAGAGCCTCTACAAGGATTTTGACTGTTCGGGATATGCGACATTTGAAGGTTTCTATGGCTAGAAAACCACTCTCTAGAAGTAAGGCGATATTGAAGACGCTGAAGCCCCGGTACTAACCAGAAAGACAAGATGTGAGGCTCTGTAGAAGCTAGGGAAAGCGGAAAAGACAATAAAACGACCACTTCTAACAAAAATTCATAAAGAAAGTAGGGTCCAATCCCAGTCGGAAATAATGGTTGTGACTACGGTAGAATATAGTGGTGTATGAGATTTAGGTCTATTATGGATGATGAAACAACATGGTAGATATGTCGACCAAAACATAACGTTGGTTTTAGTATATTTAGGTCGATATTGGTGGAAGCAATATTGGTTGTTTAAGGTTGGTCAGAAAACGAAGCTCGATGGTAGTACATGGATGTATGAAGACTTTATATGGTAGATGGTAGTACATGGATGTTCGAAGAATTTATATGGTAGAGCATATGCTAGAGCATAACCAGGTAAGTTATAAACGGATTTCCGTACGTACGATCATGAGTGGAATTAGTCACATTATTTGGTGAAGAATATGTATAGGTTGCCATTATAATATGGCTTGAATTCCCAACATAATCGACCAAAATAATATTGTACGATTAAATGTTTGAATGTGAAACATCTAAAAATTCATATTATAATGCAAAAATTGTGCACATTTTCAGTTCTTTCTTTCCTGTCCATGAATGGCAAAAAACTGCAAGGTATGTAAGGACGTTAACTGCCTTGACGTTATTTTTATCTACCGTTTCTAAACTTCACTAACGCTTTACCAGTTTAACGTATATACCCATCATTTCCATTTATTTGTGTGTTCCCTAGTAAGACAGTATTGCAATCTTTGATCAAATATTGCCATCTATTTTTATGTTTCTTCAGTTTATATCTGTAAAGTTTCATGAACAAAGTATTCACAATAGCTCTATGGAAAGCAATGCCAAGTTTCATGAAAAATTTGGCCTTATACCTACCCTGACAACGGGTACGGCCAAACTTCATCCATCAGCTGGTAATTTCCTCTGAACTGCGTCGTATAGCTGCATACCAGCTTAGAGTTGGAAGAAGTTGTATATAAACGTATGTTAACTGCACAGACTGGTTCAAGCTCCTCCTCCATGGAATCCTTCTGAAGTTTAGAGCCTTTCACCATTTTGAGCTGCTGGCTTAACACGCACGTATTAATTACCTTTTTTTGCGAAAGCAGGTAATCATTACCAAACAAAGCAGGCATCCAGGGCATATGTCAACAGTTGAAAAAGTTGATCTTGGTAGAACATAGGTGTATCATTCACTGAACACAGTCGATTTTGGTCGTAAATGGCGCTTCTTACGGTTTTCTATGGTAGATCATGGTTTTACAGCCGAAACCTTTATGGTTGTAATTGTTTATTTGTGGTCGGTATTGTGGCTGGCAATATGGTCGAAGGTTGTGACACATCTCTGCTATAATGCACCCCATAAATGGTTGAATATGGAGGATATATCGATAATAAATAACCAAGATCTCGACCATAATCATAGTTGTTCTACTATAATCACAACCATTATTTCCGACTGGGATGGGCTGAAGAGAAAATGAAAACTGATTTCTCCAATGTCATATTTACTGACGTATGCAGAGCCACTCTTGATGGTCCAGATGCATGGGAGTCTGGATGGGTCCTCCATGACCGACCTCAACAGACACAGCTTAAGTGTCAACAAGGTGGTGGAGGTGTAATGTTTTGCACCAGGATAGTAGGTGACACCTTTATTGGTCCATATGAAGAGGCAGAAGGAGTTAAACTGGATGCAGAAAGGTACTGCCAGTTTCTTGAAGCCAACTTGATTCCATGGCTTGATGAGCAGACTATCGCACGCAGATCCAAATTGGTATTTCAGCACGGTAACGCTCCCTCACGCCGAGCACGGTACACTGCTAACTGACTTACGGATGGAGGACTCAAAAAAGAATTATGACCTGGCAAGCGAATAGCCCCGATTTAAGTCCCATTGAGAACCTCTGGGCAATGATCAAAAAGAAGGTCTATCAAAATGGTCGGCAGTTTTCGAGCAATGTAAGCCTGTGGAATGCAGTAAAAACAGCTGCAGATTCTAGTCTACCATCTGAGATATCAAACCTGATAAAGTCTGTTGATACTCGCCTTAAAACAATGATGAAAAATGGAGGTGTCATGTTCAAAATTAACTTGTTTTGTTTACCACTACTGAACACTTATTTCAGTGTTTATTGAAACGTTTTGGTTATAATTTCTTAGTTCTGGACGAGTAATAAAAATATTCCTGTTCACTTGTATTTATTTTCTCTCTTTGATGTTTTGCATAATCTGAGGTAACAGTAAGAAACTCGTAAATAAGCAAATTGTATGGTAAACGTAGCAAATGGCTTTATATTTATTTCACAAGCTGTTTATTTTTGCAACACAGCCATACATTTAGTTAATATTGATGTTTCGAAGTTCGACACTTACCTTGAAAAATAAATTCAAAAAATTGTATTTGCATAATCAAAGGTAACATACTGTAGTTAGCTGACAGAGGCTTTCCCCTCCTTACTTCTGCATGGAAATCTACGTTATTATTTAGTTCTTTTGAGTATGCCACCGCGGTCCTAAGGCTGATGCCCAACCACGATGAGAGGCTGTGTAACCTTGTGAAAGTGTGACGGCTGGTTCTGTGCATGCATTTTTTCCGTCTTGTGCATCCGGTGGACTGTAACCCTTTGAGAAGAAAGACGATTGTTGGGGCAAATGTTTTCCATGCAATGCATATTAATGCTCGAATTACTATCAGATTTTATTATGTCGTAGATTCTTGTAGTTCGACAACTGTACGAAACTAGTTAATATATGTGAAAAAATGTACTCATAAAAAACGTTTTTCATTTCTTCTCCTAAGTACTAATTTTCTTTCATTCCTAGTTCCATTTCTACCTAGAGTATGTTCGTTATAGAGTATACCAGCGTAGGAACATTGGGAATTAAAGCTTGTTCTCCATAGTGTTTATCGTCTGTAGTCGACTATTACCGGATTCGAGTCTCCGCCTTTCGTCGTTTGTCATGACAAGCAAGGATACTCAGCAGCGACTGGCTCCTAGTCCCTATATACGATTTTGTTGGTAGTCCATTAAGGCTTGCTGCCCCTCAATTCAGGCATGAAATAGTTAATTCTGACGCTCTAATAGAGGGCCCACTCTAATGCAGCCTCCATCGTATGCAACTATGACTGTTCTTAATTCTGAGAGACGGTTTCTAGATTGCTCTCAAGAATGAACCCAGGATGACTGCTCTAACTTCATTGCCGACTCAATAAGCGTTGATTGTCTCTTCTCTTCCTCTCTGCAGGCGCTCTAGAACGTCTCCGCTTCCACGTGGCGCATTACACGCTCCTTACGTGCTCTCATTGGACTCCAAATGACACCCTTTTAACTGGACCGGCAAATTTCTCTTCTCACTTTTTATATTAGAACTCTCCAGGCTTTGAAATCAACTCGTTGTCTGTCTAGAAATTGGATTTCAGTGAAATGCTGAGATCATACTGCTCTTTTGAAAATTGAAATTATTCAGTATGCTCATAAAGTTGGTGAAACAGCACCTGTTTTATTAAGTAAAAAAAAAAGTTCCTTTTGCGTAGTCTTAAGAATTTGGAATTTATCATCAAATGAGAAATAGTTCTTCTTCAAATATTGTTCACTACAAGAAAAGATCAAAGGGATCTTCTCCTCCGGAATTAAATACAGTTTTTGAGGAACTGCTTAGCTTAGCTTCTGGGTTCATGAAATTACTATATTTCTTGGCATAAATTTAGGGTGAACAGGAAACTTAAATATACTGTGCTTTCCTTATAATTGATTTCTTTCTGTATATACACACACAACACCTACAATTTGTACCGTGGATGTAAATAAAGAGCAGTGTGGAAAGTAAGTTATGGCTGTGAGCTTGTTATATATTGATTATCAAAATCGAAATTCACTAGCTGTCTGCGAAATAAAAGAACAATTACGATTGTAAGCATGCTGCTATAAAGTAATTCTTAGCATATTGCTTTGTATACTACTTTTTTATTTTTCTTGGCTCAAGATTAATTTTTTTTGTGGCTCTCTTTTTAACTTAAGTTGTGATTTGATGATGTGTCAAGTAACCGCATTATATAAAGATTGATTGGAATATTAATGAACCTTAGTGCCTCTTGCAATAGGTTGTTGAAGTAATATGAAGTAAGTTTACACTACCAATTTTCTATATTTTGTATATGCTGCCCTACCGAGTTGGTTGACCTTACCGGTAATTTTAACCTACCTACACAAAATACTGTAGTCACTCAGCACACCCAGAGTAGTCCTGCAATCATTCAGTGTTTAAAACGATGCGGTTATAATGTTAGCATTTTGAAATCATAAGATCTCAAATATGAGTAGAGACAACGCAAAAATCAAGTGTTATATAAGATTTACCGTGGCAACAACCAGAAGTTTTACCCTTTTAAGGGAATAACTTCAGCAAGACCAGGAAATATAGCTTGTCTCGAGTTCCGTACAATGAAATGAGTTTTGCTCATTGAGGTTGGTAGGTACTAATTTACGAAAGAAAGTTGATTGCTTTTGGCTTAGTGGTTCTGGCATACACTGAACTACCTGGCAGATTTAAAATTTCTCTGAGAAAAATGCACGGGGTTCTTTTTGTTTAACTAAAGGGAACTTTATTCGCAACAAAGTATGTATGCATTTTTACACTTGCCATGGTACATATCCGTAGTAACGTCTACTTGTATGCACTTTGGCAATATCTGATTTACATGTGATTTATGTCACAGAATCGGCGAAAAAAAAGCGGAACGCAGCAGCCTAGGTAATGCTGAACGTGCAGATATTCGGCACATTAAGCTGTGAATAGTAGACGAATGAAGAAATTATTAATAGCTAACATATTGCACACTGTAGAGAACCAACAATTCTGCCATTTTACATTCGAAAGTATATACTTCAAGTGCCCTGTTTTCCTCGTCATGGATCATATTATATAATTTTTTCAGTCCTAGAATTACATTCCGAAATTGCTATTTCCAACTATTCGATATGCAGTATGCACTCGTGAAACAAGCGTAAAATTACACATCAATAATATACGTTATATCGAGGGCCTGGAACTAAAAAAAGGAACTTATCATTCCGGTGCCACACTATACATTCGTGCCAACAACTGAGCGCAAAGATGTGGAGCTCGCACGTCGGTCTTGCTGCCGTATCTATGCTGCCGACTTCAAATATGTAATCGAATGCCGTGCAAGCTGAACATATCCTCGTAGAAAACTGTGCCTGCATAAACGTAGTGTGGTCCCGGCATTAGTTGATCTTTCACGTTTGTAATAAAACCGCCGACAATAGTGGGACCATCAGCACATCAGCACCGTAATGAGTGAGAAAATCAACAGTTCTTATTCTCTCACTAAAGAAACAACACTAAAATGTCTTTGAGTAGGATACATTTGAAACACGACGTCCACTACCTGGGACGGGGAGGATGAATGAGGCTTAAGCCGAGATCATTTGGCTTTGTTTATCAAGCATTTCAGACAAGAGTGTCAGTTTTCGCCTTTTTGGATCGTGTTGCTAGAAGAGTTGCTGTCGTGTTGCGCTAGAGACTGACAGAAACTCAAGCCTGCGGCGCAGAATATTGCCTCAGGCCATCGCAAGAACAACAGGGTTGAAACGAACACCTGCAGCCCCATCCAATGTGGCAAAACCATCACCTCTCTCTGAAGCTCCAGAGATGTTAACGTTCATGAGATTTGCTAAAGTTGCCACTGCTGTGTCAATCGAGGTAAAGGTAAAGTCAACTTTGACTGCACCCTCCACTGGGGAATTCACACGAATGGCTCCTGCGGTAGACCCTAGACATAGCCCAACTGGCGAAAGAGGAATAAGTACAGCTGCAGCCGACGACGGGTCGCTAAGAACTATGGCACCGGAAAGGAAGATTCATGAATGCTTCCGTTCGCAACTCTAACACCTTGTATCGCTCGTTCGATGCCCAACCAGGCACCCGAGCTCTTTGCAGATCTTGATGTGCTGACTCGGCAGTTGTGTGTGCATTCACGGCGCCGCGGCGGAACTGCCTTCTTCAGAGACGAGGGGGGTGGGTGGTCTCGGGTCATTTGTTCCTTCCGTCAAATTGACGTCATAGTTCTTGGTGACCCATGGTCGATTGCAAATACACTTAATCATCTGGAGGCAGTGGGCCTATACCCGCAACACAAACCAGTGCATGTGGGTGTCCCAGGTGGGGATGGTCTAAGTTGACTTTTCCTCTACTTTATCCCTACCCAAAGGTAAGTACCCCCACAATAGCTATGCTCACCAGGCAAATTCACTGACTCAGCGCACCTAGCGCCTTGCACAAATATCGGTCACCTGGTCTGGGATCGGTCACGGAACCCTCAGCCCAACTGTGCAACACGCAACGTCCACTGCTACCGTCTAAATTATTGTGCTTGTTGGCGTTCAAGCTCGTATATATTTCACGCACGGCGAATGTATCCTCCAATTGCCATTCTGAATCACAGTCAGGATGACACTTCTGATGCAATATCAAAATATGCAGTGGGCTTTCATTTTCTTAGACTGCAAGTCAAATTTCAGCTTCAATTCATAAAATCGAATGTGCTGCATCATTTGCGGTATAATTAATCATGGAGCCCCTTACAGAGAAGGCAGCTCTAGCCTTGACTTTTTTCTATTTACATGCACCTTTTTCGATTTGCTATTGCCCAAACTAATTCCAGATATGGATATAAGAGAAATATTGCATAACAGCGAAGCAGAGCATATCAGATGCACTTGATTAGTATCTATATCCAAAGCGATCTAGTACGGCGTAAAGAAGATACCACCATTGGTCGTGCTTACCGTGCACAAGGACGAGGCCACCGTGAAAGATGTGTCTCGGTGGCCTCGACAAGGATCGCTTTCAATGAGCAAGATGAGGCAGACTGATTTGATAAACATGTGGCATCGGTCTGACAGATCCTTGTGATTTGCAACGTCTTGTAATTCGATGCTATAGATATTTAACGATTTTTCAAATTCAGTGTCCTTGAGGGCGATGAAGAGGTTATGATTAATTCGTTGAATTGATCTTCACGCACCAATATATGGAAAAAAGAGGCTTGCAAACTGAATGTAGAAATACTGCAGTTCTCACTCATAGTCGAGTTAATTGGATAAATTAAAAGATTCGGAGAATGATATGGAGAGCGCTTCGGAAACAACAGTTAGCTCCGTGCACGCGTGCGATGGGATGCAGACGATTATGATTTATTAGGTTAGAAAATTGCTACAGGTAGACTAACAACTGCTGTCTTGAGCCTATCTATGCGATTATTACTATACACTGCACCAAGAGTGGAGACCAAACTATAAGGTACGAAAGAGCAATATATTTTGACCCGGCCAAGGAGGTTATGTTTTTGCCGTGTTTATCTGTCTGTCTAGTTTATCTCAACAAGTTATGGATGGAACTTTGCAAAATTTACAAGGATTGTTAGGTACGTTAAGAATAGATGACAGATAAGCGGTTCGTCCGTTTGTGTGTGTGACTAATGTTTATCAGAACATCACTCATGAACTTACGGCCGGATCCTCAAAAAAATTACAAAACCCTTTAATACTGTCAAGAGGCACAAACGACCAGATTTTGATGCTGATAAAGTGGGAATCATAGTTTCAGAAAAAATATGAAATTTTCGTTTAATGAGATTGTTTTGCCTGGCAGAGGTACATCAGAAATTATTATTTAAACTTCACGCTCGGGCCACCACGGCCAAGAAGTGCAATCCAAATGAAGCATTATGCAACACTTGGAAGCCCGAAACGCTGCTAAAGAAGATCCAGCAGCTGACTTAAGTGCTTGCAGGCCGACACGGCCAACAGCCGACATAGGGCAATGTATGCCAAACCGAATCAGATCAGGACAAGAAAGACCGACTGAACTAACGAGTTCGGCGTTTAACATTCTTCAAAGTGAAGGATTGCGCATAAACCGCAGCACATGTTATGTAATGCTCTTAAAGATCTTGAGGACAGTGACAGAAGAACACAACCGATGTCGCTCATGGTTGTGCACCTTATAAAACATACAGAGTCCGGCCACTCCTCTCTTATATATGGGACAGATTCACCAGATCACTTTCAGCGTTCAGCCTACTGACTGAACTAACACGTCGGTCTATCAGACGCCCATGACCGTCAGTAGCTGAAGCCCAGGTCGGTGAGCAATACACCAACACAGGATGCAAAAAGCATAAAAGCATCTGCGGACTACCTCTTTTTCACCCAAGACAGAATTTCCCTACGCAGGAGAGACCAATCTTACTAAAAGCGCGTGACACCAGTCGCCTGATGTACGGCTCAGAAATAAGCTTCTCATCAGAGACAACACCGATAATCTCCAAGAAGCTAGACCCCTGAAGCAAAGTGTCATCTATCTCTAGAGGTGGCTGTTGGGATAAAACTGCCTGAGACCGAAAGACAATCATAGATTTGGCTTTAATGACAATTAACTTCATACTCCAGGCTAAGCACCATGCACTAAGGCGTGACATGTGCCTATTCAGAGACTTGGCGAACAGCATTATGCATACTGGAGGTAGGTATCACTGCTATCAAAGTGGAATCGTTAGCATAGTTGATCATCGTGTGCTCTAGCGAAGAGAGCATGTCACTAGTATACAGAACAAACAGCGAAGTACGCGAACATGAGGGACGCCATACGCCACAGCGACTGACTCTCTCAAAAAATCGTCAACAGACACACTCCACGTTCGCTCAGAAGCAAAACCACGAAATATTGACAGAACTCTGCCACCCACACCAAGCAACTCCAACTTGTGTGCAATAGACCCCTGTGGTTGACTCTGTAAAACGCCGCACTAAATCTTATGCCGGAAATACATCGAAACCGGATTGGCATGTAAAATATTTTATCTTCTGAGTTTTGCACGCAAGCCGCGTACTGATTCAGACAAATTGTTGTTGTAGTTACGTAGGGGGAGGCTCCGGAAGGGGTCGAACATGCGGCGGATGGTATGAAAAAATGGTGGAGAGCACAAGAAGTCAGATACAGATAAAGGACTGTCCCATAGAGAGGTGGGAAGGGGGCTGGTGGGATGGGCGGAACACTCGAATAAGTGGTTCACGGTGTGGGGACTGCGGTTGCTCTCGGGGCAGGAGAACAAGTCCGGCAGCCCGACCCTGTGGCGGTGAGACATCAGAGAACAGCAAAAACATGAACGTAGCTGTGATAGGGTGGAGTGGGCCTCTCGTGTGAGGACCACCCCATTGGATGAGATCACCGGTGGCGCAGTACCGAAAACCCTATTTACAGGGAGGCGGTCTAGTGAGGATTGCACGACAGACCGATAGAGGGAGGAAATGGCTGAACTGTACTCTTCAGAAGGCATGATATTATCTGCAAGTAAGTGGTTGACGTCGGACTGGAATTTGCTTGCTAGGTTGTGACGGATGAGACGGCGGCCGGCCTGCGCGGTGACGACAAAGTGGGCTGGGAGCTCGGGGCAAAGGGCGGAAACAAGGTATTGGCGGCATTGGAGGTCGAGAGATTGGTCGACCCTCAGGAGTTTGGACTCGGAGAGAAGATGATCCGTGGAAGCCTTGCGAAGACAACCGGTCGCCGTGCGGAGAGCGGCGTTTTGAACCGTCTGCAGCTTTCGAACCGCCGATTGGCGAGCTCCAGGATACCAGACTGGAGCAGCGTAGAAGAAGAGAGTTCGGATAACTGCCTTATTATGTAAGAAGCAGGGTCTCCTTGCACTGGCCCCAGCGTGTGCCAGCTAGGGCTTTGAGCAACCTAAGGCGGCTGGAAGCTCGAACCGCTGTGAAAATGATGTGCGGTGTAAAAGTAAAGTGGGTGTCAAATGTGACGCGGAGGATCTTGGGGCGGTGCTCCAGCAGTGTTGTCAATAGTGATACCAGGGTCGAGTCTAGACACATGGGTGTCGGTCGTCCCTAGTGCTGAATTGGATTTGGAAGTTGATACTGTAAGGCCCATAGCAGCTGCCCAATTATTGATTTAGTCAGACTGATCTGACAGAGCGGCTGCAGCGGTGAGAGGGTTACGATGGGACGCCACGACAGTAAAGTCGTCAGCATATGAAGTTACAGAGTAGCAACAGAGCTGGCCCGGAGGAATGGGAAGTCAGAGATTTAGAGCCTGAACAGGGAAGGCGAGACGACCGAACCCTGAGGAACCCACGCCTTGACAGCCCTGAATTGAGAACGAAAGCCGTTAAAGAGGCAGCTGACAATATTGTGATGGAGTGTGATGCAGGAAACTGAGGAGAAAAGGCCCTCAGTAGCAACGGTGTCAAACGTTTTGATAAAATAAATCAGCAAAGCCACCGTGCGGTCAGAGGGATTTTTTTTTTTTTATGCCACGGGTTGCTTGGAAGGCCAGAGGCAGCAAAGCAGATGTGGTGGAGTGCATAAGTCAGAAACGTGTTGGTGAGGAGCAGGTTGGCATGCCTCATTCATTGATAAAAGGCAAGAGCAGGCGCTCCAGGACTTTGGCAAAGGCATACAGAAGCGATATAGGGCGGTAGGAGAATCCTTTCTCTGCAGGTTTAGATGTCTTTAAAATGGGGATTATAATTGCTAATTTCCATAAGGCGAGGATGTCTGTGTGAGCAAGGGAGAGATTGTATAATATAGTGAAATAGAGGAGACCTCGCGTGCCCACATGCCTAGACAATTATTAGACAATTATTGGCCTGGGTCTACTGCTGTGGAGGTCCCTGAGGCATCAATGGCCTCCCGAACCTGAGAGAATTGAAAGGGGTGAACCCATGATCGATGAGATGACGCTTTAGAAGGCCCGTCCGGGTGGAGTAGCAAGGACAGGGAGAGAGGTGGCAGTGAATTGCTTGCAAAAGCCTCTGGCTATATCGCCGTTGTGGGTGTACGTGTGAGTTCCAAAGGATATAGGCTGGTTTCGAGGGACGGACGGCTGATTGCCTGATAAGGATCGGAGGAGGGACCAGAATTTATTGGGATTGCTCTTGGGATCACACCCTTGGGTGGTAAGTTTCCAGGTCTCCTGGGTAGCGTCGAAGATGAGTCGATTGACTTCATATTGTAGCTGAGGAAGGGAAGGAATAGTGCAACGGAGGTTGTCACGGCTGGTGATGGCGTCTTTGGCTTCCGGAGTGAGTCGAGGGATATATTTCCTACGCTGGCCAGCCTGAATGTGATGCTTGGCAGCTGGAGCGAGGGCACGATTGAAGGCCTTCAGTCCGCCGCTGCATGAAGAGGGGAATGGGAGGGAAGTGATGAGTTCTTCGCATTTTCGTGTGAACTCCTCCAAATTAGCTCTCCTCTAAGTTATGAAGGTGCGTCTAGAACAGGAGGGGACAGAATTGCTAGCTTCAGCTGTGACCAAGAAAGGTAGGTGGTCAGAGGAGAGGATATGCATATGCATTTGAAAAACTTTCATAGAATATACTTAAAACTTCCTGTATATGTGTGGATTACACAAATGGATTGCACATTGATCTCTAATACTAAATATATATTCAACTTAAACACAAAAAAGCGCATTATGCACTGGCTAAAAGAAACGGAACGCTGCCGAATTATCCCGATCGATGCAATAATATTCAATTTGTGTATTATTGACGAGCTTAAATGATGATTTTGATTGATACAAGGTAATTTTCCAATACTATTGGACCTATTTTCAAATAATATGCAGCAGTAAAACACGTAAAGCCTTGACTACCGAAGAAAAACAGCTGATTTTAGCTAAACATAAAGAAGGAAAGTCAGTTTCTGAAATTGGTGGTATCGCAAGAAGTCGGACAGTGTTGTTTATTGTGTTATGAATACATTTAAGACAGATAAGATAGCAGTTTATTGACGAAGAAGTTCTTGTCAAACACTGGCATTAATTTTTCCATGTAAGCGAACAATGGGACAAACTCTAGCTGACGAAATCAACCGCCACACCGTTACAGTCCCTCCTCCAAACTTCACTGTATTCTTTACACGCTGATGATATAGGCTTTCACCATTTCTACGTCTGACATACACCATACCGTTGGAACCGAACATGTTGAATTTAGATCATCACTGAAATGATTAATGGTTAATTTATCCACACAATATGTTCTGTGGCGAAGTTTTGATTTCAACAATCTGCGAGCTAGAACTCGAGCAAGTAAATTTTCCTTATTTAACCCAAAAGATGGCCTTTCCCCTTTGCTCACAAAATATATGGGAAATCGCTGCTGCCTTTTCGAAACAGTCTTTAACAGACATTGCAACAATCGCTTGCTCTTCCCGTTTAGACGTCATTGCAAGCCCTATCGGTTTTAGGATTGATAACCTAATAACCAAATTTTTTTTTGCCTTCTTACGACACAAAAAAATGACTTTCATTCTTTATGACTAGCTAGCATGAGCTGTTTTCGTCAACAGTCACTTTCACATGTTTTCCTTACGCAATGTTGCCTGAAAATCATTCAAAACTATTTGGCAGTTGTCTTTTAGAAATTGAAACTATTAGTTACATAACATAAAATAAACATGCAAATTCAACATCACATTGATCGGAGCGTCCCTTATCCTTTGGCTAGGGCAAAATACGAATTTTTTCTGTTTTTAAGTTGAATATTTATTTACAGCTAAAGATATATGTAAATATCTCACGAGACTTGCCTGATATATAATATATAATTTGTAGAAATTTATAACTGTACATACAAACATTTCAACTCAAATATTTGTCGTTTCTTTCCTTATATTGTGACCACTACTTTGTATTGTAGCAGGGCCTTACTGATGCTTTCATATTATAATTTCAACTTTCAAAAAATCAGTGCAAAAAGCTGTTGGGTTATGGTCCGAAACGTCCATCGATTCTGAAGTGCTTATCGTTGCTATGCGTTCTCGTGCCTGTTATCTGACCAAGTCTCTCGCCATTGTGGTATCACAGAACTGTCCTGACACATGGTCGACAAAGGCTGCACACGCAGCAAACCGAACTGCCCTCCTTATTACGCATACTGAGACCGTGACTCCAACATCTCGTGTATTAACGTCAGGTAATGTTTTTGTAGTATTTGTCTGTCTGTCTCTTTGTCTGTCACCAAGATTTCTAAAAAAGTTAGGAACGGATCTTAAGGAAATTTACAGGGATTGTTGGGCATGGTGACAGTAACAGTTTATTAACTTTTGATGAAACTCCGTCCATCTGTTTATTTGTTTGTTTGCCTGTTTCTTCAAATGGCAATAACTCAAAAAGTTATGGACGAATTTTTATGAAGTTTACTTGAGTTGTTATGTATAATACGAAGAGTACATGACCAAATTTTTCTGATGATCTGTTCGTTTGTTGCAGTGTTTGATATTGTGTTTGTTAGCACAATAACTCAAAAAATTATTGATGGATCTTTAAGAAAGTTACGGAACTAGTTAATGATGTTGCAATACATAAACGATTAAATTTTGGTGAGGATCGGTTTGTCAGTGTGTGTGTTTGACTTATGTTAGTTATAATGTTTGTGAGTAGCATAACTCAAAAAGTTGTCAACTAATCTTCAAGATAATAACAGAAACTGTCAACAGTGACAAAAGGCACAAATGATTCAATTTTGGTGTTGATCTAAAGAAAATCATGGTTTCAGAACCAATTTGAATTATTCGTCACCGTTTCCTTGCTTGCCAGAGGTGTACGCTCTCAGAGTGCTCTCTAGTTCAATAAATCACTACCTAACACTGGGGAATTACTATGGAGCTTCAAAGTTTAGTCCTGGAGGAAGAGGAGTAAAAACGCGTAAAATACAAATAAATAATGTAATAATTAAGATGCCTCTATAGCATCTCGCATGTAGAGAATAACACTGACCGCATAATAGTATCTTTCAATTTACCTTAGCGGAGAATTTAGACAATATTATTCAGTAGTTCGGAATCCTGAGGAATAGGAAATTTGTGAATCCCTCTTATTACTACCACTGACCTGTAATTGCCTTGGAATGCCCCCAAATGCTACACTACCTACTGTAGATGTGTGGTTGAATTAGCAGCAGCCACCGTCATTGAAGGTGCGAGGATTTGAGCACACTGCTTCTAAACAGATACAAACTGCTGCCTCAACCGCTTCAAGTTTGATGTTTTTACATTTTGAAGTTTGGTAGGAATAACATACAAACATCAGGAATTGCTCTCCGAATATACTCGAGTTAGTACGTCAAAGGGTTAACCTGGGACGCTGTAACAGGTGCTGCCTGCGCTCTTCGACTGCCCGTGTCAGCATCTGAACTTAACTGACACGGCTTGGAACCAACATTTACCCATCGATTCTTGCTCCCATTGGAAGTGGTTCCTTATATTATTTAGTACTTCCTGCATTTACTGTAAAACCCTATCATGAGCTCAGTGTCAAGGTTACAGCCGGTGCATTGTGTGTGAATACCTACATGCACTGGCAACTTGACAAGTGGATCTCACATTCTTGTCTTAATTTCTTGCAGCACGGGAAGAGGGGCCGCAATGCTGCACCAGAGATGAATTGGCCGAACTC
Organism: Parhyale hawaiensis; assembly: GCA_001587735.2. Lineage (NCBI taxonomy): Eukaryota > Metazoa > Arthropoda > Malacostraca > Amphipoda > Hyalidae > Parhyale > Parhyale hawaiensis. The sequence goes on along the minus strand of LQNS02277221.1, from coordinate 33,555 downwards.
AGCTCGTTTATTAGTGTAATCAGAATATCAGTTAAGAAGCTGGTACCTACGTATCTCTTCCAACAGAATCGCAATCGCCGGCATGGTTAAAGAAGAGTCGTCTGTAAATATCCAGCACCGTCATTTATGAACGACTGTGTAGACTTGAACAAACGTAGCAATTATTAATAACAATAGTGTAAAATTTCTGCAATCAGTCCTAGGCTTAACCTCCTCACTGGTTCGATTGGCACTCGTACAGTGTGTTGCAGTCGATGTTTTCTAGGTCAGTGTTCTGGGCCCCTTCGTATTCTCGGAAATGGTACAAGTGCATTTCTGCACTCCGCAGTGTGTGTATTGCAGGCAATATTTTCTGTTGCTCCCTGTTACACTGCAGCCAATTTAGGGAAACAGAACGGTGGGCGAACGTAACATTGCGTACAGAATTGGATTACCATGTTTTACGCTGGTGAGATGTTGACGCCCAGCTTCGTGATATGACTGGTGCATGGAGGGCATGCATGAATAAACCAACTCCGCAAGTAGCTGTGTTGGACTAGTATACCCTAACCAGAACCTGGTTCGGCTAGTCATTTAACTTTTTTTGGCATTGCAGCTGTATATAATGAAAATTTAACGTAATTAGATAATATACAACTTAGTAAAGCTTAATAAACAAGAAATGGTGCAAGGCATATACATATTATGACACACGACGTCGCACGTGGTATATAGCAGGTTTATATTTTGAATAGTGGATATGAGATAACACTTCTAAGAGATTGGTCATAATAACCATGAAAAAATCTAACGTAACTCTTGTGTATTATTATTTATTGTCCGTACTAGCTTTGGTCATTAAAAACGAAAAAGTACGACTAATATATTGGGTTTGGACTGGAGGAATTTCACAGTACCGTAACAGTTAAAGAAACGCCTTTCGCATCTTTTCATTTTTAAACTTAGAAATTTGATAATAATAAAGTGTCAGCAATTGAAATGAACATTTTAATTTTTTGGTGGATGGACATCAATACACTCATGTCATCTCATCCACACCGCCTGTACCTCAAGTGATAGCAATATTTACCTCCGCCAAGGAGGATTTGTTTTCGTTCTATGCTTTTCTAAGTTACACAACGATTTTTAGCTGATTACGAAGTCAAACGCTAAAATAAACGTAGTAAAGTACGCGTGTAACATAAATAACGTAAATCCTAATGTTACTGGTTACTGATAGATGAGTTCTCGCAAGATACCGTAGCGGAAAGACTGAAGGTAGGACGGGAGGTTATGAGAGGGAGAAATAGAGGAGCTAAACAGTAAATTAAGCTAGACAGAACGCGTAGACCAGTCGTGAGCTAAGAGATGATTTTGGTGTGTTTGCTGCAGAATGGGCCTTGCTCAAGTTCACTATAAGTTTCATACTACGTAAGGTAAGGTCTCGTAGAGTTGTAACGAGGTGTGGTACTGGAAGCTTCGTCAGAGGTACTGTTCCTAGTCAGATTTTCTGCTAATACTCAACTCAAACAATAGTGGAGTTAAGTTTCTTCTTTTTTAAGGTCTAGTAAGCAAGTTGACTTGTACAGCACTAGCTCTAACAAGTACGTATTATATATGCGCAT
>LQNS02277220.1:5821924-5837171 GCA_001587735.2 Parhyale hawaiensis | reverse complement strand
ATTCATGCATGCCCTCCATGCACCAGTCATATCACGAAGCTGGGCGTCAACATCTCACCAGCGTAAAACATGGTAATCCAATTCTGTACGCAATGTTACGTTCGCCCACCGTTCTGTTTCCCTAAATTGGCTGCAGTGTAACAGAGAGCAACAGAAAATATTGCCTGCAATACACACACTGCGGAGTGCAGAAATGCACTTGTACCATTTCCGAGAATACGAAGGGGACCAGAACATTGACCTAGAAAACATCGACTGCAACACACTGTACGAGTGCCAATCGAACCAGTGAGGAGGTTAATCCTTGGACTGATTGCAGAAATTTTACTGTATTGTTATTAATAATTGCTACGCTCGTTCAAGTCTACCCAGTTGTTCATAAATGACGGTGCTGGATATTTACAGACGCCTCTTCTTTAACCATGCCGGCGATTGCGATTCTGTTGGAAAAGATACATAGGTACCAGCTTCTTAACTGATATTCTGATTACACTAATAAACGAGCTGAGTTCGGCCAATTCATCTCTGGTAAAGCATTGCGGCTCCTCTTCCCGTGCTGCAAGAAATTAAGACAAGAACGTGAGATCCACTTGTCAAGTTGCCAGTGCATGTAGGTATTCACACACAATGCACCGGCTGTATCCTTGACACTGAGCTCATGATAGGGCTTTGCAGTAAATTCAGGAAATACTAAATAATATAGGAAGCACTGCCAATGGGAGAAAGAATCGATGGATAAATGTTGGTTCCAAGCCGTGTCGGTTTAGAGTTCAGATGCTGGCACGGGCATTCGCCGAGCGCAAGCAGCACGTGTTACAGCGTCCCAGGGTAACCCCTTGACGTACTAACTCGAGTATATTCGGAGAGCAATTCCTGATGTTTGTATGTTATTCCTACCAAATTTCAAGATGTAAAAAACATCAAACTTGAAGCGGTTAAGGCAGCAATTTGTATCTCTTTAGAGTTTAGAAGCAGTGTGTTCAAATCCTCGCACCTTCAATGACGGTGGCTGCTGCTAATTCAACCACGCATCTAGGTAGTGCAGCTTTTGGGGGCATTCCATGGCAATTACAGGTCAGTGGTAGTAATAAGAGGGATCACACAAATTTCCTATTCCTCAGGATTCCGAACTACTGAATAATATTGTCTAAATTCTCTGCTAAGGTGAATTGAAAGATACTATTATGCGGTCAGTGTTATTCTCTACATGCGAGATACTATAGAGGCATCTTAATTATTACATTATTTCTTTGCATTTTACGCGTTTTTACTCCTCTTCCTCCAGGACTAAACTTTGAAGCTCCATAGTAATTCCCCAGTGTTAGGTAGTGATTTATTAAACTAGAGAGCACTCTGAGAGCGTACACCTCTGGCAAGCAAGGAAACGGTGACGAATAATTCAAATTGGTTCTGAAACTATGATTTTCTTTACATCAACACCAAAATGGAATCATTTGTGCCTTCTGTCACTGTTGACAGTTTCTGTTATTATCTTGAAGATTAGTGGTCAACAAACATTATAACTAACATAAGTCAAACACACAAACTGACAAACCGATCCTCACCAAAATTTAATCGTTTATGTATTGCAACATCACTAACTAGTTCCGTAAATTTCTTAAAGATCCACTAGTAATTTTTTTCAGTTATTGTGCTAACAAACACAATATCAAACAATGCAACAAACGAACGAACAGATCATCAGAAAAAATTGGTCATGTACTCTTCGTATTGTACATAACAACTCAAGTAAACTTCATGAAAATTCGTCCATAACTTTTTGAGTTTTTGCCCTTTGAAGAAATAGGCAAACAAACAAACAAACAGATGGACGGAGTTTTATCAAAAGTTACTAAACTGTTACTGTCACCATGCCCAACAATCCCTGTAAATTTCGTCAAGATCTGCTCCTAACTTTTTTAGAAATCTTGGTGACAGACAAAGAGACAGATAGACAAATAGGTACTACAAAAACATTACCTGACGTGAAAACACGAGAAGTTGGAGTCACGGTCTCGGTATGCGTGATAAGAAGGGTGGTTCGGTTGCTGCGTGTGCAGACTTTGTCGACCATGTGTCAGGACAGTTCTGTGATACCACAATGGCGAGAGACTTGGTCAGATAACAGGCACGGGAACGCATAGCAACGATAAGCACTCCAGAATCGATGGACGTTTCGGACCATTACCCAACAGCTTTTTGCACTGAGTTTTTGAAAGTTGAAATTATAATATGAAAGCATCAGTAAGGCCCTGCTACAATACAAAGTAGTGGCCCCAATATAAGGAAAGAAACGACAAATATTTGAGCTTGAAATGTTTGAATATACAGTTATAAATTTCTACAAAATATATTTGGAATATATATATATATGTATGAATTACACGTGAGACATTTACATATATCTTTAGCTGTAAATAAATATTCAACCTAAAAACAGAAAAAATTCCCTAGCGTCTTCATTACGAAAATTACTGCAAGTTAAATGCTGCAACTCTTCTGCAGCGTGTGCACATGGCTGTACTAAAATGCTACTTGGCAACCTAAGACAACTTGATTTTGCTTTGTTTGTTGATTTTTGGTCTTACTTAAGCAATTATACGAATTCAGTAGCAGTCAGTAATGAAGAAATATTTAGCGTAGCTTTTACAGAGAAATGCTGCAAATGGTTGCCTTTTTTTGCAGAAAATAATTGAAATCTCTCTGTTGTGAGTTGACGGAGCTTGCGGTAGTGGGCAACGATGACGTGAATATGATTGACCAATTTGCGTAGCATTTCCGATATGAAGAAGGGCCCTATACTCAGTTAATGACAACAAGGATAAAGGATTACATAGAATTTCAAAAATACTGAGAGGAGCTGAGATTCTTATAACTCTTTTGGTTCTAGTGCAACATATGCGTCCAATGCATTTTTATAACTTTCGTACAATTTATCAACTGCGCGAAACTGCAACTTTTAATTTAATTGGAATATTAACAACATGCCTTACATCATTTTAACCAAGTAAGTGTGACGGCCATGCACAGGCGGTGTCTCGCATCTCAATTTCGCCTGTCGCTAATGGCGGTGCCGGTCTACTCTTCCTGATCAGACAGGAAAGCACGCACCAACAGATTACCGCTAACCACCTATTCCATAATGACCACACAGCCGAACACCAGGGTGTCACCGTCACCCTGTGCTCCTCATTCCTTGCTCTCCTTAACATATGTGTTCCTCCAGCTACCTCTTGTCGCCCTGGATATCGTTTCGACTCTTCACCCTTTTGTTCTGAGTCCCAGGCCGACACACATTTATAATGGTTAACTTTAACGCTCACAACACTGACTTGTTCTCTGTAACCCAGAATGAGCGAGCCGCTGTGCGGGGTGAGGAAATCAGTGACTCCCTCAATATCGGACCCTACTGTCTCATTAATGACGGCTCTCCCACCAGGATGTCCCGTAACGGTCCGGGCTCCTCTCCGGACCTGACCATTATCTCTGCTCACCTGGCACTTGACTACACCTCGTCCACCACTACAACCCTCTCCTCTGACCACCTACCTTTCTTGGTCACAGCTGAAGCTAGCAATTCTGCCCCCTCCTGTTCTAGACGCAAATTCATAACTTTGAGGAGAGCTAATTGGGAGGAGTTCACACGAAAATGCTAAGAATTCATCGCTTCCCTCCCATTCCCCTCTTCCTGCAGCGGTGGACTGAAGGCCTTTAATCGTGCCCCCGCTTCAGCTGCCAAGCATCACATTCAGGCTGGCCAGCGTAGGGAATATCTCCCTCGACTCACCCCGGAAGCCAAAGACGCCATCACCCGCCGTGACAACCTCCGTTCCACTATAAGACCGTTCCCTTCCTCAGCTACAATATGAAGTCAATCGCCTCATCTTCGACGCTACCCAGGAGACCTGGAAACAAACCACCCTAGGGTTTGATCCCAGGAGCAATCCCTATAAATTCTGGTCCCTCCTCCGATCCTTATCAGGCAAGCAGCCGTCCGTCCCTCGAAACCAGCCTATATCCTTTGGAACTCACACGTTCACCCACAACGGCGATATAGCCAGAGGCTTTTGCAAGCAATTCACTGCCACCTCTCTCCCTGTCCTAGCTACTCCACCCAGACGGGCCAGACGACTCCTTCGATAGCGTCATCTCATCGATCATGGGTTCACCCCTTTCAATTCTCTCAGGTTCGGGAGGCCATTGATGCCTCTGAGACCTCCACAGCTGTAGACCCAGGCCAATAATTGTCTATTTTACACCTTAGGCATCTGGGCACGCGAGGTCTCCTCTATTTCACTAGATTATACAATCTCTCCCTTGCTCACGCAGACATCCCCGCCTTATGGATATTAGCAACTATAATCCCCATTTTGAAGACATCTAAACCTGCGGAGAAAGGATCCCCCTAACACCAATATCGCTTCTGTATGCCTTTGTCAAATTCCTGGAGCGCCTGCTCCTGCCTTTTATTAATGAATGAGGCATGCCAACCTGCTCCTCACCAGCACGTTTCCGACTTATGCACTCCACCACATCTGCTTTGCTGCCTCTGGCCTTCCAAGCATCCCGTGGCATAAAAAACCAACCCCTCTGACTGCACGCATGGTGGCTTTGCTGATTTATTTTAACAAAGCGTTTGACACCGTTGCTACTGAGGGCTTTTCTCCTCAGTTTCCTGCATCACACTCCATCACAATATTATCAGATAGCTCGCGGCTTAGATCAGGGGAAGAGCAGTCTGCTGCCTCTTTAACGGCTTTCGTTCCCAATTCAAGGCTGTCAAGGCGTGGGTTCCTCAGGGTTCGGTCGTCTCGCCTTCCCTGTTCAAGCTCTACATCTCTGACTTCCCAATCCCCGGGACCAGCTCTGTTGCTACTCTGTAACTTCATATGCTGACGACTTTACTGTCGTGGCGTCCCATCGTAACGCTCTCACCGCTGTAGCCGCTCTGTCTGATCAGTCTGACAAAATCAACAATTGGGCAGCTGCTATGGGCCTTAATCAACTTCCAAATCTAATTCAGCACTATGGACGACCGACACGCATCTGTCTAAACTCGACCCTGGTATCACTGTTGACAACACTACTGGAGCACCGCCCCAAGATCCTCGGCGTCACATTTGACATCCACTTTACTTTTACACCGCACATAACCTTCACAGCCGTTCGAGCTTCCAGCCGCGTTAAAGCCCTATTACACAACACTGCTGCGTGCGGGGATCAATGTCACTGCTTCCCGTCAAAACTCGCAGTGGGCAATGTTCACTTCTTCAGCGCAATTACACACGGCACAGTTGCCGACACATTTCATTGTCACTCAAGATATGTGGTAGTAGCATTCAACAGAGAGCGCATTCACAGACATCCTTGCAGTGCGAAGGCTGCCTCGCCACTGGCTCACAGCGGCACTGCCGCTCAACGCTGCCTTCAGTGAAGGGGATGAGAAGGAGCATGTTCGTTCTCGGTAAAAAGTGACAGTTTCACGTGTCATTGACGAAAAAGAGAGCAAAGCACGGCTGAAAGAGAGCAAATCGGGAAGCAGTGACATTGATCCCCGCACGCAGCAGTGTTGTGTAATAGGGCCTTTAGGTTGCTCAAAGCCCTAGCTGGCACAGTGGCACACGCTTGGGCCAGTGCAAAGAGACCCTGCTTCTTACATATAAGGCAGTTATCCGAACTCTCTTCTTCTACGCTGCTCCAGTCTGGTATCTGGAGCTCGCCAATCGGCGGTTCGAAAGCCGCAGACGGTTCAAAACGCCGATCTCCGCACGGCGACCGGTTGTCTTCGCAAGGCTTCCACTGATCATCTTCGCTTCGAGTCCAAACTCCTGAGGGTCGACCAATCTCTCGACCTCAAATGCCGCCAATACCTTGTTTCCGCCCTTCGCCCCGAGCTCCCAGCCCACTTTGTCGTCACCGCGCAGGCCGGCCGCCGTCTCATCCGTGACAACCTAGCAACCAAATTCCAGTCCGATGTCAACCACTTACTAACAGACAATATCATGCCTTCTGATGAGTACAGTTCAGCCATTTCCTCCCTCTATCGGTCTGTCGTGCAATGCTCACTAGACCGCCTTCCTGTAAACAGGGTTTTCGGCACTGCACCACCGGTGATCTCATCCAATGGGGTAGTCCTCACACGAGAGGCCCACTCCACCCTATCACAGCTACGTTCATGTTTTTGCTGTGCAGTGATGTCTTACCGCCACAGGGTCGGGCTGCCGGACTTGTTCTCCTGCCCCGAGAGCAACCGCACCCCCACACCGTGAACCACTTATTCGAGTGTCCCGCCATCCCACCACCCCCCTTCTCACCTCTCTATGGGACAGTCCTTTATCTGTATCTGACTTCTTGTGCTCTCCACCATTCTTTCATACTTTCCGCCGCATGTTCGACCCTTTTCGGAGCCTCCCCCTTACGTAACTACAACAACAATTTGTCTGAATAAGTACGCGGCTTGCGTGCAAAACTCAAAATATAAAATATTTTACATGCCAATCCGGTTTCGATGTATTTCCGGCATAAGATTTAGTGCGGCGGTTTACAGAGTCAACCATAGGGGTCTATTGCACACAAGTTGGAGTTGCTTGGTGTGGGTGGCAGCTTTCTGTCAATATTTCGTGGTTTTGCTTCTGAGCGAACGTGGAGTGTGTCTGTTGACGATTTTTTTAATGAGTCAGTCGCGGTGGAGTATGGCGTCCCTCATGTTCGAGTACTACGCTGTTTGTTCTGTATACTAGTAACATGCTGACTTCGCTAGAGAACACGATGATCAACTCTGCTAACGATTCCACTTTGATAGCAGTGATACCTACCTCCAGTATGCATAATGCTGTCGCCCAGTCTCTGAATAGGCACATGTCACGCCTTAGTGCATGGAGCTTAGCCTGGAGTATGAAGTTAATTGCCAGTAAAGCCGAATCTATAAATGTCATTCGGTCTCTGGCAGTTTTATCCCAGCAGCCACCTCTAGAGATAGATGACACTTTGCTTCAGAGGTCTAGCTTCTTGGAGATTCTCGGTGTTGTCTCTTATGAGAAGCTTATTTCTGAGCCGTATATCAGGCGACTGGTGTCACGCGCTTCTGGTAAGATTGGTCTCTCCTGCGTAAGGTAAATTCTGTCTTGGGTGACAAAGAGGTAGTCCGCAGATGCTTCTATGCTTTTTGCAGATTGTGTTGGTGTATTGCTCTCCGACCTGGGCTTCAGCTGCTGACGGTCATTGGCGTCTGATAGACCGACGTGTTAGTTCAGTCAGCAGGCTGAACGTTGAAAGTGATCTGGTGAATCTGTCCCATATATAGTAGAGGGGTGGCCGGACTCTGTATGTTTTATAAGGTGCACAACCATGAGTGACATTGGTTGTATTCTTCTGTCCCTGTCCTCAAGGTCTTTAAGAGGATTACATAACACGTGCTGCGGTTTATGCGCACTCTTTCACTTTGAAGAATGTTAAACGCCGAACTCGTTAGTTCAGTCGGTGTTTCTTGTCCTGATCTGTTTCGGTTTGGCATACATTGCCCTTTATCGGCTGTTGGCCGTGTCGGCCTGCAAGCAATTGAGTCAGCTGCTGGATCTTCTTTAGCAGCGTTTCGGGCTTCCAAGTGTTGCATGATGCTTCATTTGGGTTGCACTTCCTGGCCGTAGTGGCCCGTGCGTGATGTTTTAATAATAATTTCTGATGTACCTCTGCCAGGCAAAACAATCTTATTAGACGAAAAATTCATATTTCTTCTGAAACTATGATTCCCACTTTATCAGCATCAAAATCTAGTCGTTTGTGCCTCTTGACAGTATTAAAGGGTTCTGTAATTTTTTTGAGGATCCGTCCGTAAGTTCGTGAGTGATGTTCTGATAAACATTAGTCACACACACAAACGGACGAACCGCTTATCTGTCATCTGTTCTCAACGTACCTAACAATCCATGTAAATTTAGCAAACTTCCGTCCATAACTTGTTGAGATAAACTAGACACACAGACAAACATGGCAAAAACATAACCTCCTTGGCCGGGTCAAAATATGTTGCTCCTCCGTACCTTATAGTTTGGTCTCCACTCTAGGTGCAGTGTATAGTAATAATCGCATAGACAGGCTTAAGACTGGAGTTGTTAGTCTACCTCTTGCAATTTTCTAACCTAATAGATCATAATCGTCTGCATCCCATCTCACGCGTACACGGAGCTAACAGTATTTCCAAAGCGCTGTCCATATAATTCTCCGAATCTTTTATTTTTTCCAATTAACTCGACTCTGAGTGAGAAGAGCAGTATTTCTACATTCAATTAGTAAGCGTCTTTTTCCATGTATTGGTGCATGAAGATCAATTCAACGAATTAATCATAACCTCTTCATCGCCCTCAAGGACGCTGAATTTGAAAAATCGTTATATAACTATAGCATCGAATTACAAGACGTTGCAAATCACAAGGATCTGTCAGGCCGATGCCACATGTTTATCAAATCAGTTTGCCACATCTCGCTGTTTGAAAGCTATCCTTCTGCACGGTAAGCACGGCCAATGGTGGTATCTTCTTTACGCCGCACTAGATCGCTTTGGATATAGATACTAATCAAGTGCATTTGATATGCTCTCCTTCGCTGTAGTGAAACATTTCTCTTACATCCATATCTGGAATCAGTTTGGGCAATAGCAAATCGAAAGAGGTGCAGGTGAATAGAAAAAGTCAAGGCTAGAGCTGCCTGGTCTGTAAGAGGCTTCATAATTAGTTATGCAAATGATGCAGCAAATTCGGTTTTATTAATAGAAGATGAATTTTGACTTACAAAATGAAAGCCCAAGGCACATTTTGATATTGCATCAGAAGTGCAATCCTGACTGTGATTCAGAATGGCAATTGGAAGACACATTCGCCGTACATGAAATATATACGAGCTTGAACGCCAACAAGCAGAATAATTTAGAATTTTAGACGGTAGCAGCGGACGTTGCGTGCTGCACAGTTGTGCTGAGGGTCCCGGGAACGATCCCAGACCAGTTGGCCCATCTTTGTGCGAGGCGCTAGGTGCGCTGAGTCAGTGAATTTGCCTGGTACGCATAGCTATCGTGGGGGTACTTACTTTTGGATGGGGTGGCAGGTCGTTGAGCCTTCCGTTTCTCCGCCATAGTTCTTAGCAACCCGCCGTCGGCTGCAGCTGTACTTATTCCTCTGGGGCCAGTTGGGCAATGTCTAGTGTCTACCGCAGGAACCAGCTCGTGTGAATTTCCCACTGGAGGGTGCAGGCAAAGTTGACTTTACCTTTACCTCGATTGAAACAGCAGTGGCAAATTTAGCAAATCTCATGAACGTTAACCTCTCTGGAGCTTCAGATAGAGGTGATGGTTTTGCCACATTGGATGGTGCTGCAGGTATTTGTTGCAGCCCTGTCGTTCCTGCGATAGCCTGAGGCAATATTCTGCGCCGCAGGCTTGAGCTTCAGTCAGTCTCAAGCGCAACAGACAGCAACTAACTCGAGCAATACGATGCAAAGAGACGAACCTGACACTCCTATCTGAAATGCTTGATAAACAACGCCAAATGATGTTGGCTTAAGCCTCATTCATCCTCCCCGTCCCAGGTAGTAGCCGTCGTGATTCAACTGTATCTTACTCAAAGATATCTTAGTGCTGTTTCTTTAGTGAGAAAAAAAGAACTGTTGATTTTCGCACTCATTACGGTGCTGATGGTCCCACTTTTGTCGGCGGTTTTATTACAAACGTGAAGGATCAACTAATGCCGGGACCACACTACGTTTTTGCAGGCACAGTTTTCTATGAGGATGTGCAGCTGGCGCGTCATTCGATTAGATATTTGAAGTTGACAGCATAGATACGGCAGCAAGACCGACGTGCGAGCTCCACATCTTTGCGCTCAGTTGTAGGCACGAATGCATAGTGTGGCCCCAGAATGATAAGCTTCTTTTTTTTTTAGTTCTAGGCACTCGATATAACGTATACTATTGCTGTGTAATGTTTACGCTTGTCTCACGAGTGCATGCTGTACATACTGTATATCGAATAGTTGGAAATAAAAATTTCGGAATCTAATTCTAAGACTGAATATAACTATATAATAGGATCCACGAATGTAAAATGGCAGAATTGTTGGTTCTCTTCGGTGTGCAATATGTTAGCTATTAATAATTTCTTCATTCTTCTACTATTCACAGCTTAATGCGCTCAAAATCTGCACGTTCAGCTTTACCTAGGTTGCTGCGTTCCGTTTTTTTTTTCACCGATTCTGTGGTGTAAATTCCCATGTACATCAGTTATTGCTAAAGCGCAACATGTAGACGTTACTACTGATATGAACCATGACAAGTGTAAAAATGCATATGTACTTTGTTGCAAATAAAGTTCGCTTTAATTAAAAAAAAAAGAACCCCGTACATTTTTCTCAGTGAAATTTTAAATCTGCCAGGTAATTCAGTGTATGCCAGAACTACTAAGCCGAAAGCAATCAATTTTCGCAAATTAGTACCTACCGACCTCAATGAGCAAAACTCATTTGATTGTACGGAACTCGAGACAAGTAATAGTTCCTGGTCTTGCTGAAGCTATTCCCGTAAAAGGGTAAAACTTTGGGTAGTTGCCACGGTAAATCTTATATAATACTTGACTTTTGCGTTGTCTCTACTCACATTTGAGATCTTATGATTTCAATATACTAACATTATAACCGCATCGTTTTAAACACTGAATGAGTGCAGGACTACTCTGGGTGTGCTGAGTGACTACAGTAGTTTGTGTAGGTAGGTTAAAATTACCGGTAAAGTCAACCAACTCGGTAGGGCAGCATGTACAAAATACAGAAAATTGGAAGTGTAAACTTACTTCATATTACTTCAACAACCTATTACAAGAGGCACAAATGTTCATTAATATTCCAATCAATCCTTATATAATACGGTTACTTGACACATCATCAAATCACAACTAAAGCTAAAAAGAGAGCCACAAAAGAAAATTAATCTTGAGCCAAGAAATATAAAAAAGTAGTATACAAAGCAACATGCTAAGAATTGCTTCATAGCAGCATGCTTACAATCATAATTGTTCTTTTTTTCACAGACAGTTAGTGAATTTCGATTTTGATAATCAATATATAACAAGCTCAAGGTCATAACTTACTTTCCACACTGCTCTTTATTTACATCCACGGTACAAATTGCAGGTGTTGTGTGTGTATATACTGAAAGAAATCAATTATTAGTAAAGCATAGTATATTTAAATTTCTTGTTCACCCTAAATTTATGCCAAGAAATATAGTAATTTCATGAACCCAGAAGCTAAGCTAAGCAGTTCCTCAAAAACTGTAATTAATTCCGGAGGAAAAGATCCCTTTGATCTTTTCTTGTAGTGAACAATATTTGAAGAAGAACTATTTTTCATTTGATGGTAAATTCCAATTTCTTAAGACTACGCAAAAGGAACTTTTTTTTTACTTAAGAAAACAGGTGCTGTTTCACCAACTTTATGAGCATACTGAATAATTTCAATTTTCAAAAGATCAATATGATCTCAGCATTTCACTGAAATCCAATTTCTAGACAGACAACGAGTTGATTTCAAAGCCTGGAGAGTTCTAATATAAAAAGTGAGAAGATAAATTTGCCGGTCCAGTTAAAAGGGTGTCATTTGGAGTCCAATGAGAGCACGTAAGGAGCGTGTAATGCGCCACGTGGAAGCGGAGATGTTCTAGAGCGCCTGCAGAGAGTGAGAGAAGAGACAATCAACGCTTATTGAGTCGGCAATGAAGTCAGAGCAGTCATCCTGGGTTCATTCTTGAGAGCAATCTAGAAACCGTCTCTCAGAATTAAGAACAGTCATAGTTGCATACGATGGAGGCTGCATTAGAGTGGGCCCTCTATTAGACCGTCAGAATTAACTATTTCATGCCTGAATTGAGGGGCAGCAAGCCTTAATGGACTACCAACAAAATCGTATATAGGGACACGGAGCCAGTCGCTGCTGAGTATCCTGCTTGTCATGACAAACGACGATAGGGGGAGACTCGAATCCGGTCATAGTCGATCGACTACAGACGATACGCTATGGAGAACAAGCATTATTTTCCTATTTTCGTAAGCTGGTACTCTATAACGAACATACTCTAGGTAAAAATGGAACTAGGACTAAAAGAAAATTAGTACTTAGGGCAAGTACTGCAAAAAGTTTTTACGAGCACATTTTTTTCACAGCTGATGTGTAGCGTCATTTCGTACAGTTGTCGAAGTACAAGAATCTACGACATAAATAAAATCTGATAGTAATTTGAGCATTTGTATGCACCAACAATCCTCTTTCTCCCCAAAGGGTTACAGTCGACCGGATGCGCAAGACGGGAAAAATGCATGCACAGAACCAGCCGTCACACTTTGACGAGGTTACACAGCCTCTCATCTTGGTAGGGCAGCAGCCTTAGGACCGCGGTGGCATACTCAAAAGAACTAAATAACAACGAAGATTGTCATGTAAAAATAAGGAGAGGGGAGCCTCTGTCAGCTAAATATTAGGGATACCGGAAAGTTTTGTCAGTTTTTTTAACAAAGGTAAAACATCAGATTAAGTCTAGACAGGCCAAATCCAAAGCCAGATAAACAGCTAGTTAAAGTACACATTTAGTTTCAGTCTACTGCTCTTCATAGCTTAAACACATCTATAGCCCACGGAAACAAAAGTTTCAAGGTGAACCATAATGAGTCATTGCATGTTTTTCGATTCCTACAAAGGTCCAGTTTGAGTTACTGGAGCAAGGAAAATTTGTGAATGCAGACCTTAACTGTCAGCAACTCGAACGTCTGACTGCATCGCTGCGTAGAAAAATATTAATGTCCTGCTCTAGCTAGTGTACTGAAAAGGAGTTATTTGCAGCACGTTAATGCTAGACACATTTCTGTCAAAGAATCCCAAGAATAATAAATTCCTAAGATTGGGAATTTCTGCCTCACCCTCCATAGTTGCCAGACCTTTCTCCATCAGATTTCCAATGACTCCAACCTTTAGAGCACTTCAACGGTGGAAAGAAAAAGATTCATAAATGTTCATGAGCTTGAAGCTGAGTTTAAGTCCTTTATTTCTTCTTATGGGCCTCTTCACACGTCCCTCAACGTAACGTGTTCAGTCGAACTAATGGATGCGGCGCGTTAATTTGATGGAAGCAGCAGCAGCAAATGCGGGAGACGGAAGGATGAGGCACGTTCGATTTTTCATCGACCCACGTAATTCAAATTCAGTAGAAAAATTTTTAATTACTAAGTTTATCCTCTATACCGTTTTCAAATCATGAACAAGTCGACATAAATGCTTTTTAATCGTCATTTTAACAATCAGAATCACTGTATTCCCGTTCAACACAAGAAAACTAGTAGAGCTGAAACATGTACGAAGAGCACAGACGCCATCTTGGATTTGGAACCCCAGCTGATCGCTCTCCGTTGATTTCCCTTTTATCGGTTTATCGGGCCGTAGATATTCTAGAAATAGGCTGTTTCTTCCAAAATCAGGCTATCAGATTATGAGACATGACATTACTTCAAAATGGCGCGTACAGTAGGCGAAAATGTACAGAAAAGAGATCATAAGTGAACACGTGGCATCATTCATGGGAATGAAGGTCGGTTCTACGTGTGGACAGAGACAGCAGAAGTTGACTCACTGCTCGTGTTCATTTTCAGGAGCCAACGCGTTACGTTAAGAGACGTGTGAACTGGCCCTAAGACGTTAATTTTTTGAAAGGGGGATTAAAAACATCCCAAGTAGATGAACAAAGGTTATTCCTAATGATGGTGACCATTTTCTTGAGCAATAAAGATGTATCAGGACTATTTCTTTCAATTATTATTATTCGTAATAAAAACCGAGACAGGACTTTTCGGTACCCCTAAGAATTAACTATAGAACTGTCACACATTTATAATGTGAAATCTTAAACGATATTTTACTTAGGCACACCACACTGGCCACTGTTTTTTGTGATTTCAAGGTATTTGCGTAAATAAAACATCCAATCCTCGGAGTAACTTTCTATACAACTCTACCACTGACCTATACGAAACACATGATTTTGAATAAAAGTGCAATTTACATTGTTGTGCCCGAGCACCATTCACCAAATTTTGTTAAAAAATTAAGCAAGAGAGAGATGCGTTTTCAGCTATTGTAGTTTACTAGTCACCGCCTGAAACAGAAAAATGGAGTTGATCAGATAAGTGTACATAAAATTCCCATTGTTCACCAAGCAGTACAGCATTTCCGTTCGCTACAGTGGGAATCGCGCATATTACAGCTTTATATATTATATTACAGCTTTGTTTTTTATCTGTCATTATGAGGGTGACAAAAAACAGGCTTCTCTCTATCAAGCCTCTTCACTACTGGTACTACTGAAAATTGGAAGTACAGGTAAATTCCTCAATTTAGATTAGATAGGCGGCAGTAGACGAACCAATAGGCCCATTCCCAAAGAGACACCGGAACATACGCTCCGGCACTCTATGAGCTATTGCCATTATGTTAGTAGGATATAGAGGACAGGAGAAAAGAGAGCGAATAAAAAAGGGGGGTGAAGAGTCCATGCCCAAGAGACGATCTTGAATGCACGCAAGCACGATCAAGAGCCGCTGACATGCGGAGCTTACAGACAACAAACTGTGTAGTTGGAGCGAGAGAGAGAGAAGGAGACGGATTAAGGTGGTCTCGGAAGCTTTGGCCGTTAAGAGTTTGCGATTCCTGGAGGAGGAGTTCTCAACTGCAGAGGATGGCTCTCCCAATATATGTCAAGACGATTTTTAAACGCGTTGAATGACTCCGCACTAACAACATCGGAAGGGAGTCTATTCTAAATGCTGACAATGAAATACGGAAAGAACGCTGACTTAAGGTCGTTCTTCGCGCTTTATACTTGAGTTGTTGACCGTTGTTTCGCAAGCGATCATTGAGGTCTTTGTCCTATCTTAATGTGTCGATGAGTCTAACATCTTTCAAAATTTCGATAACGTAGCTCCTGCTTCACATTTCTCATGTGGTGCAGTTGGCTCTTGATAGGGGTCATGTGGCAAGGTTTGTACAGCTTGACTTTAGTGCTGCTTTTGATCGCGTGAATCACTTCGGGCTGCTCCATAAGCAAAGATTAATGGGTATTGGTGGTTCAGTTCTCGCGTTAATTAGTCAATTTTTATCTAACAGACGTCAATGTGTAGTTGTTGATGGGAAGAGGAGTGAGTTTTTGGATTTGGTTTCTGGTG
>LQNS02277220.1:5748930-5759941 GCA_001587735.2 Parhyale hawaiensis | reverse complement strand
CAACAACAGTTGACGTGGTAGGACGTAGCAACAACAGTTGACGTGGTAGGACGTAGCAACAACAGTTGACGTGGTAGGATGTAGCAACAACAGTTGACGTGGTAGGACGTAGCAACAGCAGTTGACGTGGTAGGACGTAGCAACAACAGTTGACGTGGTGGGACGCGGCAACAACAGTTAACGTGGTAGGATGTAGCAACAACAGTTGACGTGGTAGGACGTATCAACAACAGTTGACGTGGTAGGACATAGCAACAACAGTTGACGTGGTAGGACGTAGCAACAACAGTTGACGTGGTAGGACGTAGCAACAACAGTTGACGTGGTAGGATGCAGCAACAGCAGTTGATGTGGTAGGATGTAGCAACAACAGTTGATGTGGTAGGATGTAGCAACAACGGTTGACGTGGTAGGACGTAGCAACAGCGGTTGACGTGGTAAGATGTAGCATCAACAGTTGACGTGGTAGGATGCAGCAACAGCAGTTGATGTGGTAGGATTTAGCAACAACAGCTGACGTGGTAGGATGTAGCAACATCAGTTGACGTGGTAGGACGTAGCAACAACAGTTGACGTGGTAGGACGTAGCAGCAACAGTTGACGTCGGGGAGACAACTCCAAATTAAGATTAAGGAGCCGGCGGGAACGGGGCCACTGGCTACTTTGCAAGCCAACGCAAGGATATGGCTGTGGATACTTTACAGCTGGGTGTGTAGCGGAAGCAACAACAGAGCCAAGGGAAGGACGGATCGCAGCCCGTCTGCTTCAGAATGCAGCGGAGAATTACCGAAAGTTCAAACTTCGGATCGCGAGTGATTTGGCCAGGGCTCACAACTACCTCTTCTCAAGGAAACTGAACTAAGATTTCAGCTAGCAATGACGGCGCGAAAAAGACAATGGGCCGGCGCCGGGGCCACTTGCAACATGCACAAAAAAACATAGTATTGACACTATGGCCTAGCTAAACGCGAAAACATTAGCATGAAATAGCCAGCGTAACAGCCATAAATAACTAGGTTGACGTAACACACACTGGGCAAAAATATGGTTACACCGGTATCTTTCAATAAAGGTTCTCTAGCATAATTACAGGGGAAAATCATGGACAGCTGAGGTAGTAGGGGAAGATGGGCTTAGAAGTGTATGGAACTTACCCGACAGATCAGTCTTCCATACGTACACATCTTGACTGAAGCAGATGACCGGCGGGTGGCTAGTCGTCAGCTCCAGCCCGAAGGAAGGAATTCCGGCTAGGTTTAGGGGGAAAGAGGATCGAGCATTCTCGCCACATGCGAGAGTACGACAGAGTTAGGGAAAATTTCCTAACATGGTCTTTTAGCCAGTGTATAAATTTTTTGTCTCAATAAACATCATTACTATTATTCCGGGCACACACCCGACTAACTGAGAAGACGATGGTATCGCGTATGGCGATTTGAACAGT
The DNA here is from genome assembly GCA_001587735.2 of Parhyale hawaiensis. NCBI lineage: Eukaryota > Metazoa > Arthropoda > Malacostraca > Amphipoda > Hyalidae > Parhyale > Parhyale hawaiensis. The sequence continues at coordinate 5,758,497 of LQNS02277220.1, read as the reverse complement.
CTCCATCCAGTAAAATAGCCATAGAGTGCAGCAATACAATGTTCTCAATCATATTGATACAAACACGGCCTAGGCCGATCTGCATTTACAACTCATTCGTCTAGGTTACTGCATCAATGAAATTAATTTTCTCCTTCAGGAATCACCGGCATTGAATATGAAGATATTCATGCACTACATTGGAAACGAGAGCTTAACCACTTAGGTCTCGTTATCGATGCTAAATGTCATTCGATGGACACAATAGGTAGATGCGATCTAACGCAGGATAGCTGCATTCCCATATTATACATATCTTAGGTAATTATTTCATTATATTTATTATTAATTAAAACTATTTTTTATTTCTACAAGGTGAAAGCTGGTAAACTACTACAGCAAATTAACAGTAGCTATTTTTGTTACCATAAACATACACATCATTTCAGAAAGCGGAAGCATTTTCGTATACTGCAGAGTTGAAGCAAAGTTCAGTCAATTTGTTTCGTCTAGCAGCTGCTGTAAAATATTATATATAAGCACATCAGCGCTCAAAAATGCAATAAGTGTCCCGTTGCTCGCGGCGTCGCAGTTGTTCTGTTAGGTCGTAACTTATTAATCTGTGTTTTTTTCGCGCCGTGTGTCAGATGAATAAAACCGGTGAGGGCGAAGGTAAAACAAATGATGGGGTGTGCATATCAGAAAATTATTCGAATGTCATTGCAGGAAATCTGCATTGCCTAGCATACGATCTCTTTCGAACGGGGTGCACTGAAAAAATACATATTATCTAGAATCAATCTAGCGTGCGTAACCTGGTGAAGCTGTGAAAGTCTGGCTTGGTTGACGTATGTAGACAATTATAATGTGCATTTGTGTTTTTTTTTTCGTAAGGCTGCTGGTACAGTTGACCGATGGCTCAGTGTCGAGCGGGGAAAAAGTGTGATTGAGGTAAATCAGATTTGACTGTGTTGTAACCATCGCAAAATGAGAAGGAAACTTCAACAACGACGTGACGTTGAATATAACAGTGAACGTGGCAATTTCCTGGTGAAAACATTCGGTAGAACTCAATTGGCTTTCGGAAACGTAGTGACGGGCACAACAGAACAGCTGTTACGAATAGAGTGGTATAGCCTATTGAAAGACTGTCGTGGATCAGGGATGAATTGAGCACATTCTTCCAGACCCTTAACATCCTGAATTGAGTCGACACTGACCAACAGTTGAGGACTCGGCTGACTCAGGATCATCGAATCACGATGAGAAACTTACAGACGAGCTGGGCGCCAGTACAGGCGTCGTTCATTTCAATGTCCAGAATTCGGGCATGAGAATATTTCACGGAAGTTCGTACCCCCTCTTGTTTTCTTCGTGGAAAATGTCACTTCTTTCCCGACGTCTTCTAGAATCTTGCAGACGCTTGCTTTTTGGGAATCGCAAGTTTTCTACATAATACACAATATTCGCGAGCCGTTTTTGATTATCGATCATTTTGTCTGTCGAAATATCTGGATTGTACTTACTTACATTTTCTTCCTTATCAGGACACTTTGATCATATGAGAGCACCTGCGAGCTTTAAAAGTCGCGACTGTATGTTGGGATTTTCCTGCACAGCTTCACCAAACCCTCCTGCCCCATGGCTTCAGTTTTGGTTATGGAGGATCAATTGCTTGTAGACTTGGGTATATTCCGATCGAATTTCGTATCAGGGAATGTTACCCTACCTCTCTAGAAGCCAACGTCGTCAATCATCTTCTAGGGTAGCTGAAAATTCTGTTAGGGAATGAATGTTGGTTGTCGGGAATCTAATTTAAATCATCAGCTCTTGTATAACCTAATATGTATTCTCTTTAATTGAGTCTCAGCCGGTTCATCCATTTGATGTACATAAAGAACCCAAATTAAAAGTGCAATGTGGTCTCCAAAATGCAAAGCCTAGAAACGTGACACTCATTGCACTTCTGCGTGCTGAAGTGCTTCCTTAATTTTTATACTGCAGCTTCAAGACAAAATAAACTGGGTCAACTTTTGCTTCAACCTTTGTGCTTCAGAAAATTGGCTATTGCAAGAGATGATGTTCATATATTTACAAACAAACGCTGACTAGTCGAAATAAGTTACTAGCTGTTAGCTTTAAAAAGCAAAGAAACTATAGTGTTAATTTGAAAAAATTAGCCTTAGGAATTTACTTCCCCACTGAACTGCCGATTGTCGACGCGTCTGTAGTTACAAGCTAAAAGTACAGAAATCATATCAGAATCGCTAACATGCTTGCACTAATTCAATTTTTCCCAACTTCATTAGTTCCGTTTCGTCATAATAGGTGATTTAAGTTTATATATTTTTAATCGCAATCTTTTACTTTCCGCAAAATAATCCTCGTACGTCCTTACGAGAAGTTTCAAAACTTTTCACCGTTGTGCCACATACTTTGTGTCTTTGATGTCAAGCACTGAAATTCATGGCCCTATCGGATATGGCAAATTGAATATAGATTTTTTTGAATTTGTCCTTGTGCGTTATATTTCGCCACATGTTAACCGCGCGTTTGATGTTAACATCAGTGAGATTAATAGAATTATTTTTTTTTTACTGTGTTGCAAAACACATACCTATTGGTTCCAAACCTTAACCCCTATAGAAGACTAATCCTACAATTTTTTCACATGAAACAGTGTCGTGATGGGCTATCTCAGGCTTGGAAAATGTTCATAAAATGGTGATCTCCATTTTTTTACCAAATACACAATGAAAGAAAATCTCTCTTCAATTTCAGCCATGAGTAGTGTAAAATTAACAGTTTACGTTAAACCAAGAACACCAAAATCACTAATTTGATAGATAATTCAAGAAATACAATGGAAAATTATTAATAAATAATGTAGCTAGTGCATATTACTTCCTTTTTTGTGTGTGGGCTCAGAGATGGAAAGTGAGTGTATTCACTGTGCTATAATCCCCTCTCTTCTCTATCTCGGGAGCAGTACGGTAGAGGTCCCAAAAATGCCAATAGTTGGAGAATATTCTTTGAAAAATATACATAGAGAGCAAAATGGTAGAGAAACATCCCCTAAAATGACCATTTTGTATATACATATATTGCCCATCAAAAAAAAAAAAAAAAGATACGAAGCCAATAAAACCGTGCACCCGCCCTTCACCATATCTAATGAAATTCTGTTGATAGAGAAAACGACATTCACTTTCAGCGTTGACAACAGTTTCAATGAGGAGTAGCACCTAAGTGCTGTGATGACTTACAACAGCGCTTAGCGTGCAAGTGGTAATGACTGAGAAACTTGCCATTTTCAATTCTTACTCATGCATAGTCATTGTTATCTAAATTACCAAATGCGATATTAGTACACGCATAAAAATCATAAAATTTCCATATTAATAGATAAATATCCAAACTCACCGACTCATACTGCAAATTAATGGAAAAGTTACACTAATTTAGTTTTTTTCATTATGACACGTATGTATAATTACTTTTCATTTATTTTTGCAGCTGAGCTGACAAATTTCAAACTTTTAATTTCGAGAGCCTGACGATGGCCAACGTGTCCTGACCGAAACGTTGTGATGAATTTAATAGTGTTTCATGCGGTTACAAAGTTTTATTCCCGCATTGTGCAAAGAAAGCTGACATATGACTCTTGCAAGCTTTAGGAAGGTGGCAAGAATTTTATAATTGAATTTCAAAATAAATGCTGATGTACAGTTTCTAAAAATGCGTTTTATAATATTGTACCTATGTTTTAAACTTGTATACATTGCATTGCTACATTGACTGGGGTTGGTGCACGTTAACGTTTGCCGTAGGTAAGAATCAGTAATAACATACTCATCACAGACCACTTTCTAGCAAATAGGTGAAAAAATAATTGTTTATCTAAGATAAAAAGTAGTACTCTTCATACAAAACTTCAAAACTGGTTACCCCAGGCACCGAGCAATGAAGAGCCTCTGATAAATTGTCGAAGAAACCCCGTTACTTGAATAATTCGTCAGACAATCTTAGTAATCTATCGAAATGAGCTGACAACGAGTTTTATCATCGCAATGGTCTTGTGCGGTGGGAGTTTTCTCACCGGTCGGCACTTCTTCGCCGTTTTTTCATAACAGAATGGCTGCATAAGTTGTCAGGTGGATCGTCTTAAATTTTTATGGACGTTTTAAGAGAAGTTTGTTTTTTTGCTGGAGAAGAAGAGACTAAAGATGGAATGATCCAACTGTGTGGAGGTCAGTATCGCACCCAGTGAATGAACTTACTGCTAAAATTTTTTTTTAACAATTTTTACATGGACTGTTTGAAATTATACATCAGGCCAAAATTTATCCGTTCCGTGTCATACGTTGTTAATTAATAAGCTGTCTGACCATGCCTTGATCGAATTACATCATTCATAATAACAGACAGTGATTTTTTTGCCAGCTTTTCCAGCTTTAGTAGCTTAGTTTTTCGACAACTAGAACCGCAAACCTAAGTCGTCCAATGACGACTTGAAGAGGTGACGTGGCAAGCAAGTATCTACCAAGCCCAGCTTGCAAATTATTTCCAGTGGTGGCCGCTCTGTGCTCACAAGTGATTCTTCATACAGAAAGAACGTACATTTTTTTAACAATACTGGCCCTGTGGATGCGGCGTTGACGTACCGAAACGCTCCATTGCTCTCAGTAAATCTTAGTTCAGAAAAACAGGGGACGTAAAAGTTAGTCACCCACAATTTCCAAATAGTTGCGAGACATCTTATCGCCGCAAATGGTTACAGTTCCATATCCATTATGAATGAAACTAGAGTCCTCGCTGCAACACACTGCCTACGGTATAGCACAACCACCATCACTAGGGTCGAAGAGGCTCTGAACTGTTAATAATGAAACCACAAAAAACCTTAAAGCGAAACGCTCAGCTCGCTGCGTAAAGGAATTTTCAATTTTTTACCTGCAGTGTAACGCATCTTTACCAAAACTTACAAATCCATCTCGCTCAGCAGAAAGTTCTCGCTGGTTTTGAAAATGTCCAAAGTAGTGGCAGCGCTTAAGCATTTCACGTTTATGCACGAAACAGTCCACAAGCTTTTCGGCGCCATAAGAGTGTTTTTTTTTTAAATTTTATGCAATGTACCAAAGTTTTATCTTTGTAACTTCGAAAACTTTACCGAATTTTAACACCTAAGCTAAGAAAAACAATGGCCACCAAATTGACTCCATCAAGAATAGAGACAAGCAACAGAAAACTTTGCCTCGAAAAAAGAAAAAGCATTATTCGAAACATCAGACTTTTTATAAAAAGCACCTACAGTTGGTACAAGGTCAACCACGTTTTCCATTGAGCAATTCCAGTACAGAGTCTAGAATATCACCTAAACTTAAAAATAAGTTGTGAGAGATGAAAATATTTGTAGGCATATTTCAACTCTGTTCATAGAGGTCACCAGATAATCTACGATTGAATCTGATCTCCTCCTGAGTTTCACTGCAGAGAAAATTTAATACAACCGGTCTTGATCGCTTCAGTATTATACAGAAAATTTACCTCCGTCAGGGACATTATATTATTGTCGTGTTTGTCTGTCTGTCTTTTTGTCTGTGTTACCAAGATAATTCGAAAAGTTATGAACTGATCATTATGAAATTTACAGGGATTGTTTGGCATGTTAAAAGTAACAGATGATTACCTTTTGGTGAAAATCCGTTCATCCGTTTCAGTGAAACTTACATGAGTTGTTAAATATATTACGAAGAGTAAATGACCAAATTTTTGTGATGATTTGTAGGTTCGTTCGTTTCTTTGTCGATGTTTTTCATTTTATGCTTCTTAGCACAATAACTCAACAAGTTATTACTGGATCTTCTTGAAATTCACACCAGTTGTTGGTAATGTTAAAAGACAAAAATAATTAAATTTTGGTGGTGATCGGTTCGTCCTTTTGTGTGTTTGAGTTATGTTTGTTATAATGTTTTTAGCTGCATAACGGAATAAGTTAAGAACAGACCTTCAAGAAAATTACAAAAACTGTTAATACTATGAAAAAGCACAAATGATTAGATGTTGGTGTTGGTTTCAGAACCAGTTTGAAGTTTTCGCTACCGTTGCCTTCCTTGGCGAAGGCAAGCGCTCTCAGAGTGCTCTAGCTAAGAATAAGACGATTCCGCTTCGTCGGTTCACATCGGGACCAACTGATTCGGCCACAATAACCGGCTGATCTTGAAAAGCGAAGTTAACAGCATTAGCTAAGCCTGGGCTAAAATGTTGCTAATTCGCACCCATTTTCGTTTAATGATAGTTTCTTCTCCTGCTTGCAAATGCGTAAGCAAGCAGCCTAATGAAAATAATCTACAAGCAGTAAATAGGTAGACATTTTTAAATTCGAAGTCTGAATGACGTTGTAAAATAGAAACGATGTTAACGCCATCTGTTGGCAGTAGGAAGAACAATCTGGAAAATTTGTAGATCAAGCACACAACATACAGTGCCTAGACATAAGTATTTGTACAACTCTATTTTTTATGTATTTTTAAAAATTCAAGGTCTACATTAGGATAATTAACATAGGAAGTTTATATAACATATATATATATATGTATATATATATATATATATATATAATAGAATATTTAAACAGAACAGTCAAATGTGCACTTATAACAATGAAATTTAACACAAGTAATAGTAATGAGGGACAAAAGTATTTGACCAAAATAAATATATAAAAATGTTGAATCTTTGATATTTAATAGTATAATTTGAAGAAATTAGTTTGAAAATTATTCTAGAATGTTCACGAAACGTCTCGAAACAAATGCAATGTAAACAAACCACAGCCGGCGCAATCATTACCTCTCTAGACCTCGTTGAAGTCGTGCACACTCTCACTACAATGCTCAAAGTTAAAGAAATCCCTTAAGATACTCGTAAACGGATAATTCAATTTCGTAGTGAAGGATTAACTTATAGAGTAAAGCAGAACGTGTCAATGATCCTTTTTCAACGGTTGGAGCACCAGTCCCCAAGCATCAAGTGAATGGGGCGGTCTCCAACCTGCTAAGAGCTGGAGCACCGCGTAAGATCATGGGTCGTCCTCGGCGCTACATGCTACGTAAGGTGACTAATGACCCCATGACAACTCGTGCTGACCTTCAGAGTGCGCTGGTGTCTCTCCCTGACGTACGGTCGTTCTTTTGATAACAATCCCTTAACTTGGCATGACCGTAAGTAAGAATGTGAGGAGCGTTTTGAGGAGAAGAATGTCGTTTTGTACAGTTCTCGGCGAATTGTAAACTGTTTCTGGTGGACCTGTTAGGAAATAAGTTTTGGGAAGGGGTTATATGGTTTGACGAAACTAAAATAGAACTTTTTGGCCGAAACGAAGCTCAGCATGTATGGAGGAATCGTGGTACTGCCTATGACCCCAAGAACACCATCCCCACCGTGAAGCATGGAGGGGGCAGCATCATGGTGTGGGGTTGTTTTACTGCCCATGGTGTTGTGGATCTCCATATCATTGATGACAAGATCAAAAGTTTCATGTACAGGGAGATATTAGAGAAGAAGATGCTTCCAAGTGCCAAAAATGTTCTACGGACGGCGCAGGTGGACCTTCCAACAAGACAACGACCCCAAGCATACTGCAAATTTAACGAAAGAATGGTTTCAAAAGAAGAAACTAAATGTTCTTCCATGGCCTAGCCAATCACCGGACCTTAATCCAATAGAAAATTTGTGGCGTATTTTTAAATCTGGGGTCCACAAACGGTGTCCCAAAAACCTTACTGAATTAAAGGTTATTTGCATGGAAGAATGAAAAAAAATACCATAAAGTGAATGTGAAAAGTTAATTTCCAGCTATAATAATCGTCTCCATGCTGTTATTGCCAATAAAGTTCACGCCACCAAGTACTAATGTCATAATTTTTTTTTTGGTCAAATAGCTTTGTCCCTGATTACTTTTGCTTGTGTTAAATTTTCTTGTTATAAGTGCACATTTGACTGTTCTGTTTAAATATTTTATTATATATATATATGTGATATAAACTTCCTGTATAAATTATTCTAAAACAGTCCATAAATTTTTAAAAATATACTAAAAAATAGAGTTGTGCAAATACTTATGTCTAGGCACTGTAATTAACACCGTCGTATGTTTATTTTTTATATATTTATATTTTATGTATTTGAATGGTTGGTGTCCCCCTCAAAATGAAATAGATAGGCGAAATTAGGCCAGGTTGCAGATTTTGTAATTGGGCTGCGTTTCCATGGAGATCGATGACCAGATTGTAGAAAATGGCGAAAGTGGAATCCTTATTCCTTTATCGCAATGAGCTTCTTGCTTGAAACAACTTTTGATATCGAAATAATGAAGCTATGCCCAGCTTCTCTTAGCACGGTTGCGGGATCAGATTTTTATCACTTTTTCCAGTCATCGCAACATATTTTAGTTTGCGTCATTGAAAACTGATAGGTAGAAAATAGGCTAGGTTGCAGATGATGGCAAACGTACATCTCATTGCATTTCTTTCTTTTCCAACATTGAAATTCACTCAGTGCAGACAAATACAGTTTCTCTAAGCACTGTATTGCACCGTGATTCGTATTCTCTTCCTACAAACTTCAGCTGCCCTGAGTTTACCCTGATTCTCATATTGGCTGCATTATCATCGAAGCAAGTGGCAAGACATTCTTTATTAGCTGTCAAAAGCGAGAAAAAACATGAGGCTTTCTTAGCAGCAAAAAATTTTCTCTGATTTTGGTTCTTCTTTCAACAGAACAACATATCACTTGAGGAAAAACTTCCGAGCAGTATGACTACGTCAGTATCCTGGATATACGGAGCTCAGTATTTAATGGGAAACAATATCTGAGGCAGCTTTTCAGGGAGTCTCTGCTGAATATTGACCATCCACATCGTTGGTGGAGTGAGCTAAAGGGTTCAGTGTTCGGTGCTGAACCTTCGTTGCCGCCCCTTGTTGGTCCAGGTGGGGCCATCATTACTGAGCCCTTTGCAAGGGTGAAGCTTTTGTCGGCTCACTTCGACGGGAAGCAGAGCTGAGATGTTATCGCTTTGCCTCATGGATGCCCCCCTAAACCTCGCTTGACCTCTTTGGCTTTCAGATCTGGTGCAATCAGGGTGCTGCTTGAAGGCCTTGATCCGTATGGAGGTGTGGATCCGGTGGGCATGTTTCCTTTGTTTTATATGCAGTTGGCTGATATTCTTGCCCCCAAGCTTGCAGTGATCTTCCGGCGCCTGATACGGTTAGGAAGTTTTCCTCGTTGTTGGCGAACTGGGGATATTACTCCTATTCTCAATTGTCCTCAACCCATTACCCTGACGCCTATTTTGTCGAAGGTGTTCGAGAAGTCGATTGTTGGTAAGCTTGGTCGTTTCGCTTAGGTTACGGGGTTGCTGCCCGCTGGTCAGTTTTGCGTACAGAATTGGCTTGGGCTGTTGTGACGCTCTGTGACGCCTTTTACAATCTGCGCTGGATTGTGGGTCGGAAGCACGCCTTGTCCAGTTGGACTTTAGCGCGGCGTTTGACAGGGTTAACCACAGGGGTCTATTATACAAGCTGGAGT
>LQNS02277220.1:5725031-5737500 GCA_001587735.2 Parhyale hawaiensis | reverse complement strand
CTCCATTGTCCGTTTACTGCGAGCTTTACTTATGACTCGATTACCTGCGATGAACAGCCCGATATTTATAAGCGCTTTGATGCTCAGCCCTGTATTCAGCAGAGCAAAGGACGGCCATATTTATTCATTGAAAGTCCAAGGAAAGCGATGGTTTCTTTGTAGTGCATCCGATATTGCCAGTGGGTGATATACAACCGGCACAGCCAGGAGCCTGCCGGTACCATCTGTAACTCCGAACCAGCCCTGCCCCTGCTACTGTAAGGAGAGCGGTGGGCGCCGAACATTATCACAAAGGGTTGAACTTTTTTCGGTGTTTTACTGCTCGTAACATACTTCCATTTCAATCAGTCATTACAAAGTCGCTGAGTACATTATTACTTTATACCTCGTAATTTTACCCCTACGATATAAAGTTGAGAGGCCACGCATTTATAAGGTAGCACTACAAATCATTGAAGCGCTCTGAGAGCATTATGTTTCGGCAAACATAAAACAAACAAACAGACGAACAAATAAACGAAATGATAGGTAATCACAAAAATTTGCTCCGTCGCTCTTCGAAGGCACGTTCACAGCAGTCGGAGTTACTTTACCAGGAAAGAAACAGGCAGGGAAACGAACAAGCGGTTGGACGGATATTCACCAAACGTTATTTATATGTCCCTCCTTACTTACCTAGCATTCCCTGTAAAATTCATACAGATGCGTTCATAATATTTTGAATTATTTTAATGAGCGAAAAATAATACTCTGACAAAAATAAAACCTCCTTGGCGTAGCTAAGTAGCATGGCTATACGGTAAATACTAAGCAGGCTACCTATTTTGAACATTGCAGTGCGTGACTGTAGTGTTAGTGCTGATTCTATCTACAGTATACTTACGTTGCTCTACTACAGAACATGGGAATCCCAAGCTGCTCGCTGCTCCATGTAGCTACTGGTGTTCGTGAGTTCCCGGAAAGAAAATTCCAGGGAATGTCTGGAAAATCTCCATAACACAGAGGCTGGTCCCAAATTATCTGAAAAAATTTTCTTATAGAAAGGATAACAGTGCAATCAACTCTTATAACCACGCGAATTTAAAATTTTGCGATTTTTACAGAAAATATGAACAAAATATTTATTGCATCTGCTGAGAGTATGATCTGAGGCAATTTGAAACTACGGAAACGTAAATCACTGTTTATTTCAATTTCAAGATTTATGTATTGACAATCTTTATAAGAAGTAGTAAAAGAAAAAAAACTAATATTTTCAATAATTTCCCATTTTTGAAGTATAATCCTGAAAACCTCAAAGAATCAATGCTCATATCGTTCCGAGTATCCACCGCTTAGCCACTGGTGGATGTTTTTTTTTTTATTATTTTAGTTCAGAGTCACTGTTTTCTCTAGAACCTCTGTCGCATTCTTGTCCTCTGAGTTCTAATAGTTCAATACGATTTGATCTTCATTACCGAAGAACCTCGGAAAACTTATTTGAGCATATTAAATCAAAGTTTCATTGCGGAAAGCTGGAGGATTAGATTAGATAGGCGGCAGTAGACGAACCAAAAGGCCCATTCCCAAAGAGACACCGGGACTTACACCCCGGCCTTCTATGAGCTATTGCCATTATGTTAGTAGGATGTAGATGAATGGAGAAACGAGAGGAGAAAAAATGGAAGACGAAAGAGAAAAAAGAAAGGAATAATGAAAAAGAAGGGAGAAGAATCGACGCTAAAGCGATGGTCATGAATGCCCGCAAGCATGATCGATGACCGCTGATATGGGGAGCTTAAATATATTGATGGAGCGGAAGTGAGAAGAAGTCAGCTTAAAATGGCCTGGGAAGCTTTGGCCGTTAAGTGCTTGCGACTCGTGGAGAAGGAGTTCTTAGCTGTGAATGATGTCTCTCCCAATGTACAGTATGTCAAGACTATTTTTGAACGAGTTGACCGACTCCTCACCAACAACATCGGAAGGGAGTCTATTCCAAATGCTGATTATGAAATAGGGAAAGAACTGCTGACTTAAGGTTGTTCTTCGAGCTTTATGCTTGAGCTTTTGACCGTTGTTTCGCAAGCGATCATTGGGGTCTCTTTCAAAGAGTCCCGTTATAGGTACGTCGTTGAAGCCATTCAAGCACTTGAATGTTTCTATTAGTTGCCCCCTGAGTCGTCTTTGCTCGAAAGAGATCAGACCCAGTTCTTTCAGGCGACTTTCATACGACTTATTTCTCAGCTGAGGTATCAGTTTCGTTGCTCTGCGTGGGACCCTTTCCATGTTATCGATATCCTTACAGAGATGTGGCGACCAAAATTGAACAGCGAATTTTAAGTGTGGCCTCACTAATGCCTTGTACAAGGGAACGATGATGTCCTTGGACTTGTATTCGAAGTTTCTGGTGATGAATCCGAGTACTTTGCTTGCCATTTTACACTCTTGTCAACTTGCTGACTGCGTTGTAGTTTGTTTGTAATAGTGATTCCTAAGTCACGTTGTTGCGTGACAGTAGCCAATTCCGTCCCATTCATTTTCAATGGGGTGGAAGAGTTCACCAGCTATACGTGCATTACTGAGCATTTGTCGACATTAAAGTTCATCTGCCACGTTGCGCTCCCTTCCATGAGGTGATCAAGGTCTTGTTGGAGCTCGGCTCTTTCCATTGTTGGATGACATAGTTTTGTATCATCCGCAAATTTACTGATTTTACTTCGGATGTTATGATCGAGATCATTGATGTAAATTGAGAACAGAAGTGGTCCAAGCACGCTACCTTGTGGAGCTCTGATGAAAGCTGTGTTCAGTCGCTCGGCTCTCCTTCAAGCTTCACTCGCTGCTGGCGACCCGTAAGCCATGCCTTGATCCATCGTCAATAGTCACCCTGGATGCCATGGGCTTCCAATTTTTTCATTAGCCGGTGATGGGGGACTCGATCAAAAGCCTTTTGGAAGTCTAGATACACAAGGTCCACACCCTTTTCTTCATCTTTAATATTTGTAAGTTTTGAGAAAAAGTCCAATAGGTTTATTAAGCAGCTTCTTCCATTTCGGAAGCCATGTTAATTAGTAGTAAAGACTTCGGTTTTATCGTACATTTTCAATAACTTATATAAGAATTGGAAGCATTTTCAATCCTCGACGGTTTTTAAACGATTTACACTGGCCAAATCTCGAGCTACAGTTTTATCAATCCCGTTTCTAACCCTGGCCAAATAAAATCATTAATTTTTCAAGAGGCAGTCATGCGACTATTTATAATCACTGTGCTTCCAGAATGCTATTCTAAATGCTAAAGGGATGATGCTGTCTTAAAACACGCATCTTTCATAGCTAACCTTCGTAACCTCGGTAGACTATGTGAAAAATTAATAACTTTCGTCAGTCAATCACTTCCTTATAAATTCGCTTCATTTTATAATAGTTACAGTGAATCCATCTACACCTACACATGTACTGAAAGTGGTCCTCATCTGTGTTGGACTTGTTTCATTCAGGGTTTGGTACAAGTTCACAAATTTCTAGTGCTATGTATTCGATATGGGTATCCCTGGATTCGCTTAGTGCTCCTATTTCGTGCGACGTTATATGTAGTTTACTTTCAAGAGTTGTACTACCCGCACGTCCACCCAAGGATTATGAGACTCAACAGGTTAACCTACGGGGTAGGGCCAAGCTGTAGTGTATCATGGGAAATGGGCGTGTGATGTCATCAAAATCTAGTACGTTTGTCAGTAGCTATTTTGTATTGTTTTTCTTCATAATTTATTTGGGCCTTCAGAGTGTCCTACAATCTTTATAGTTGCACAAAAATATGTATCAAAGCATCTACTAATTTTGTTTCACTTCTCTGAAGGATAAAAGTTTGAGAGAACGTTGGTTAAAAGGCCTGTAAAAGAGAAGATGAATTCAACCTGCAAAGGCCCGCATGGGTCAAAAGCACTTTTAGAGCCAAGTTTATCGTCTTTAAAATGCAATAAATCAAGTGAGTTTCATTAAGCGTAATATGGCCTTCTAAACATGGATTTATATGAGTGAATATCGAAAGTTTTCGATTTATTTTCGTCTTCTACCAGTGACCTGCTATCTTCTATACTTTCAAACCTCTGCAACAAAAATTGGCTCAGATGCGAGCGATTGAACGCCAAAATAAAAGTATTTTTTAACAAGATTTGTTAGTAAAATATTAAAGGACGAAAAAAATTACTTTCCTTCCGCCGAAGAAATATTGAAGCTGTAGTATTTAGGATTAGGAGAGGCGGATGATGTTAACGACGCGTACGTGACGGGACAGTTTTGGGCAACATTTTACCGATACTCTCCGACCGAGTGCTTGCCTGTTACGAAAAAAAACCTATATAATAATAAAATTTTATCCTTTAGAGAGCTAGAAAAGTTCGTAAATGATTTGGTACATATTTTTGTGCAACTATGAAGATTGTAGGGCATGTAGGACACTCAGGAGGCGGGAATGAAATAATGAATATACGATGCAAAATAGCTACTGATAAACGTACTAGGCTTTTATGACGTCACAAGCCCATTTCCCATGATGCTCTTAGCTTGGTATCGCCCCGTGGGTTAACCTGTTGCGTCGCATAATCCTTGACCTGTACACGATTAAGCACTTCAAGTAATGGAAGATAAGTGTACTTCATTAAATTTTTGAGGTATGTTTTGATTCTTTTCTATCTATTTAGGGGTCGAAATATTTTTAGTAGTAGTAGTAGTAGTAGTATTTTTAGTAATAGTAGTATTGCCTAAAACCATTACTTTTTCTTTTGCTACATTACAAAGTACGCGTCGAGCTTAACTCGATACGTAACATCCCGTTCCTGCACGGAACTACGTATGATTCGTAATGAGGACTACCTGTATTTCTATTAATATCTCTTAGTTCTGATAGGAAACATGTTTTTCTCCAACAGATGAACTGAAGAAGTACCTGTGTTGCCATCGTCAAGGAGCTTCTATAGAGAAGGAGGGAGCCCTGCGGCCCAAATACAGATTCGCCAGTGAGTCAACCAGATCTCTTATGACTGTGAGATCTCATTGGTGGATGTTACGGGGAGCAGTGAGTTTCACGAGGGAGCAGCAGACAAACCGAGAAACTGATATGCGATTGGTGCATAAGCGACTGGCTGCAGCCATAAGAGACTCTTTACTGATATGCGATTGGTGCATCCGATGACAGGCTGACAGCCATAAGAGACTCTTGAGCTTCAACGAGCTAGGCTACTGGCTCCCTCCTTCTCTATACAAGCTCCTTGGCCATCGTCACTGTCTAACTGCTTTCACCGTTTCATGAACAGGTTTAATCGAGTTCAGTCTCATCAGAGTTTGCGTCATTTAGGATGCCAAAACAAACACTAATCAGTTTTTTCTGCCCTTGAATACTGATACAATTGCATCTTGAAATTTTCTGTGTCTTTAGCCGTATTCTTGATACAATGCCGCCAAACTAAATATTTTGAAACTCATTTGAATATATTCCAGAAACTTATGATTGGTAATAATAATTTGTGCCTGAGACAAATGTATAAAATTATGATAATGCAGAGGGGATCCTGTAAATTAATACTTGCAATGAGTTACGTATTTTGCAAGCAGCCTGATCTTAGTAGTAGTGGGATTTCCCGGGGAAGAGAATTAATGCCTAGCATTTCTTGATCCTAGTTTCTCCGGGAAGAAAACCCTATAGTCAATAGACATACAATACCGTCCAAAACCAAGGCACAAATTTTCAAAACGGCATAACTTTTTTCCAACCATGCCAGGTACTTCTTCATTTGCACACTATTAGCCAGTCAGATGTTGATTATTGTGTTAAAATTTGAGATTGTATGAAGAGTAGTAAAAAAGTTATGAACGAAAAGCTTTTCTCTTGGAATTTATAGCGTCCAAAACTAAGGGAAAAACAAGAAAAAAATGCATTTAACTGAACATTGTGCTAGAAATATTTAACAAAGTGGTGGTGAACAATCAGTATTTGGTAAATAGTCCCTTGCTTTCGATTACAGCTGCACATTATCGACTGCATGACCGAATGAGACTCTGACAATCTTCAACAGTAATTTTCGTCCATTCCTCTTGAAATTTCATCGAAAGGTCTTCCGTATTGATAGGGTTTCTTGCTATAACTTTCACCCCTAGTGTTTTCCAAAGATTTTCAATTGGATTTAGGTCAGGACTTTGTGGTGGCCAATCCATAACTTCGAGATCTTGCTGCTCAAGGTAACTCAGGAATGTCTTTGCCTTGTGGCAGGGGACATTATCTTCAATGAAGATAGGGCTGGGGACACCTGTGTTTACAGTATTAGGCAGGACAATACCTTCCAACACATTTTTATACACCTGAGCATTCACACGGGTTTGCAAACGAACGAGAGGCGATGTCCCTTGACTAGAGAACATACCGAAAACCATTACGCTCCCGCCGCCAAACTTCAATATCTCCTTAGTACACTTTACACTTAATTTCTCACCTTCACGTCTTCTAAAAAAGGTCTTACCGTCATTAACAAACAAATTGAACTTGCTTTCATCACTGAAAAACACTCTAGCCCAATTTTCATGGGACGAATTAACATGCTTGTTTGCAAACTCTAATCTCTTTTTCTTGTTCTTAGTACTCACACGCGATTTCCTCTGTGGGCGTCTCGCAAATAACCCTATTTCTTGAAGGCGCAGAGAAACGGTCTGACGTGAGACGTTCATACATGTTGTGTTATTCATTTCCGTACTTATCGCAGCTGAGGACTTAAAACGATCCTTCACTGAGGTACGCTGGATGACTCTGTCCTCTCTAACTGACGTTTTACGAGGCCTGACGGTTTTTTTAGGGGCACCAATGCAGCCGGTTTCATCGTACAACTTCACTATTCCGTCCACAACACTTTTCGAATGGTTTACCTTCTCAGAAATTTCTCTAATAGGGAAATTATTCTTGTGCAACTTGATAATATATTGTCGCAGGGTATAATCAACTTTCTGACGTGGTGCCATCACGTAACGAACAGCAATGTTTAAAAATGGCAGTGTGAAACTTTGTCTTCGATGTAAATAAAGAATTACGGTCTGAATAAGAAATTAACTAAATTTTCCTTTTTTTTGTCCCTTACTTTTGGACGTTATAAATTTCAAGAGAAAAGCTTTTCGTTCATAAATTTTTTATTGTCTTTCATACATGTCCTAAATAAGAAGTACCTGACATGGTTAGAAAAAAAGTTATGCCGTTTTGAAAATTTGTCCCCTAGTTTTGGACGGTACTGTACTTTGCAGCTTCTACTGTACGCACAAAGACTGACGATAATGCAGCAATCTTATTCATTATCGACCGCACCGAAGAAAATTTTATAGACCTACAATACTCGACGTGCAATCAATGGCATCGTCGATTGGGAGTTTCCTGTCTTCAAGCACGACCGTTGGTAAGTAATGCTACTTTGGGTTGCAATTTTAAGCGTCAGTCCCAACAGATTGCGTTTGAGATGATTTGTGGGGGAATTGAGCCTGAGACCGCTTCATGAGCAGCATGTTTCAGATTAATACCTGGATGTTGATGCATCGTGGCACACCAACGCTTTCGACTGAACTTATGTGCAAGTCATGAAAAATGAAATTTACTCATTCCGATGGAACCATTTCGATCGGTGACGCCTCCAATCTAAAAATAGAGCAAGAACGGCTTTGTACACTATGAGCACAAGGTTGAAACAAGCTTCTCTGCTAAAATAATAAGCCTATTACATTCTACAATGACGTATCCTCGTGTCATCAATAGACGCCGGTCTCTTTGTGACAGTCCAAAGCGCATTATTTTGCAAGCAACGCCAGAATGCTCCATTGACAGCGTGACCCACAAAACAGTTTCTCTAAACTGTGTGAAGGAATTATTTGGAATGCTCCTGCTCTAGCTGAAAACATGTTTCGAGATTCACAAATAGTGCTACAGCATTCACAGCGTGCCTGCCTGTTGAATAAGATTACAGCCTTTGGTGAAACACGTGGGTCCGCTCCGAAATATCAGACCGGTTAGCGCAATACTGGCATTGAAGATCAGAGAGAAGAGTTTTGTACTCAGTGAGGTCCACTTAATTGAAGCCCTGAGTATTTAAAGTGGGGTGGAACCACACCCTCAGGGCGACAGAACGATCTAGGGAAGCTATAAGATCTGGACAATGTGGCATCAGTGGCACATAAAAAAAAAAGAAGAAAAAACATACATCAAAATATTGAAGCGTGTTCTTGCATTTGTTTACCGGTGGAGAAGGACCCCCTTGAAAGCAAAAATGGCAAAAGTCAAACAGATAATTTAACGTTACAATTAGGCCTTGAATTATTAAAGTTCCATGTCAGGCTTGACAAAATTTGTGTTTTTGCATTTCTTAGTAAACTTGAGGTATTCTCCATCATCGACTGCTGAAAGTTTTCACCAACAGGTGACAAACAAAAAATAGACACAATAATAAGGTGCAGCGTCTTTCGCAAAGGATATTTCAATCAACATCATTCGCTAAAGAAACTGAAGTTTTACTAGATTTTCACAATACCAAGTTCAAAATGCCAGTTTTGTTTTGCCTTCTAACGCAGTGAGGCCGTTGGCCGTGCTGAAATTTGAATTTGACACGTATTTGACAAGTACGACATGCTGACGCGTATCCTGCATCAGATGCACTAGGCTTACAAGTGTAAACATAGCCAGCAGTTGACAGCATATGCTGTACTGCAGAACGTGACTGGCAAAAAAAAAACTCTATTGCTCATGATGTTACCAAAGTTGTTTGTTTGGTGGGGAACATTGCTCCCCTGAACAACGTGTACTCATATAACAGTAGGGATAGCGTGAGCTGGCCAGACCACATTACTGTCTCCATGAATTTGCTGCATAGTATTTGTAACTGTAGGGCACTAGAGTACTCGCCTATATCTGACCACTTGTCTCTCTGCTGTAAACTTAGCATAAGTGCAATCCCATTTCTGTTACCATAGAAATATGACCATAGTGATCAAGTTAAATAGCGGTTCGTTGATACAATCCTTGTTCTTGCATATCAGATGTGCCTGAATGATTCACTAAAAAAAAAAAAAAACTGTCAATGAAGCTCTTGTCAGATATAGAAATTACTGTTGTTGAGTCTGGGCGCCGTGTTTTTGGCACCGTACCCCCAAAAAAAAAACAAGAAAGAATATCTCGGTCTGGAATGATAAGGTCCGTGAGCTTCACACAGCTAGCAGGTTTGTGTATGATATCTGGAACGAAGCGGGTAGACCGCGTGCTGGTGAACTGTGGCAGACAAAAAATAAGCTGCACAATCTGTGTCGCATTGCGTGCAAGCAACTGCGTAGGCGAGATAATGAAATTAGAGCCGAAAACTCTCCAACAAGCTAGCCCAAAATAAATCCATCGCTTTCTGGAAAGAAAAAAAAAATCCGAAAGCTCACACCGTTGCTCAGGCAGTGAATGGAATTATTGAAGAAAGAAACATAGCTTAATTTTGGAGAGCTCTTACACTAGTGTCATGAACAGCTTTACAGATATAAATAAAGGTCTTCTTGGCGACGTTCTTGATAATTTAGCTTCACCTGATGAACAACGCGCCTTATGCATAACGCTTCCTGAAATTTTTCTCACCGAGTGTTTTACTTTGGGTTTCATTCCGGATGATTTGATAAGGGTTATCACATCTCCAATGGGTAAATCAAAGAAAAATGTGTGACAGACAAGAGCAATTATCGACTCATTGCAGTGGCTATTTCTGTTTCCAAACTGGTTATCCGCAGTCACCATGGAATGGAAATGGCTGTATTTACACTTAAACAAGTTATGCATTATTTCATTGACGGTGGGTGTCTCACGTACCTTTGTTTTCTAGTCACTAAAGCTGCATGTGGCCGTGTTCACCACTACTCGCTCTTCAAGTCAATGATTAAGAGACAAATACCCTGGCAAAGCTCTAAAGTATCGGTTCCAAACTAAGAAGTGCTTTGTGAAATAGGGAACAGCAATGCCATCAGCGTTTGAATGACTAATTTAATAAGGAAGGGACAATTACTCTCCCCAATTATTCATTTTAATATCTTCAGTGGCAATATACCCACCCAACTGAACGCAGCCGGGGGCAGGATGTCATATCAATGGCAAAGCAGTGAATGTGCTACGCTATGCTGATGACTTGGACGTAGCTTCTCCCCATTCCAGCGGGCTTCAGAAACTACTTTCAAGATGCGAGAGCAAAGATAGCAAACTTTATATTTAATGTAATAATATCAAAACTGTTTGCATGCACATTATACTCATGACAAAAAAAAATCCAGCCGGCCGATAAAGTCACATATCTCAATGGTGAAGAGATCTCTTACTTAAACAACTTCTCTTACTTGGGCCACAAAATCACTGATGATTTTTGTGATAACGAAGATGCAAGTAAAACCAATAACTATGCTCGTGGTTACTAGTATATCACGTACAGTGAGACCTGCTCTCCCTGTGCTCATACTGGATGGTGTGTCACATCCTGTCGTAAATGATCTGGTAATTTTGTGTGTCAATTTCGATTATAAGTTGACGTTTGACGCCCACATCCGTTCAGTAGCCTCACGAGCATAGCAGAAAATCGGTCTTATGCGGCGTTCGTGGAAGCTGTTTGGTTCGGTACAGTTGATACGTCGCTGGACTAGATATTATGTTCTCCTCCTTTGAGAATACTGCTCCTTAGTCTGCGATTCTGCTGATTGTCACCTGAGTTTGTTGACAGAGAGGTTCGTCGATGTGCTTTATGGTGGATGGTGTTGTGGCTTGTGGCCTGGCGCATCGTCGCAGAGCTGGGGGTCTGCTTTCTCTATAAAATGCATAATTGGCCTAGCCATCCACTGGCGGCTTTTCTTCCGAGCCATTTGCTCGGACGCGGCATACTTGCATTACTTGGCCTACTGGTGCCCTTCATCATTACATCTTGAAGCCGGTACTATGTCGTACAAGCCAGTACTCTCGTTCGTTTCTTCCATCATCTGTAGATGTCTTGATTAATCTTGATGGATCTGCTTTTGTTGGTGCGGGCATTGGCAGCTTTCAAAAATTTATAAACAGAGTGATCTTTAATTCTCTCTCTCTTTTTCGCTTGCTGGGCTGGTTGTGTGGGGGTTGATAACCTTATGGAGCTTCCTCTGTTCTCACGTCGCCAGTCTGGTCCATTTTAGTAATAATATAGAGAAATAAACCGGGAAGCTCCATGCAGGGGCAATATGCTAGTGAGCAAGTTACAAGTTTGGTCACTGCCTGAAGAGGGCAAGTGTCAGTTGTCTGGTGGCTATTGCTACCCTATGTGCTGTAACTCGCTTTGGTCGAACTTTAAGCAGAAGACCATTAATTATGGTGCTTACGTGTGGCATATTATGACATATTTCGTCAGCTTATGAATGTACCAAAATCATACAGCGCAAGTGTAATATTTGCTTATAAGTATACTGACTGCTTGAAAGTCAGAACAAGGATAAGCGGTTTCAATCTCCAAAGCAGGATAGAAAAATCAGCTAATTCGCTTGTAAACGTGATCTGCAATGGCCCTGACTACAGACTGCCAAATATGTATAGCCGACGCAATGGCAGCACATACTCTTACCAAACTGAGGCCAAACAATGAGCAGCAATGCAGTGTACCCTGTACTAATAGTTTCAATCGCTTCCTGTATCGAATATAAATCTAGTTATAACTATGTTTAATAAATTCATTGTACCATCCTCCTCCTGTGAGTACTTAAATAAAGTTAATTGATATAATGTCAGGAATAGGTTAGCGAATCCACCAAGATGAAACGAAACGAACAATGTTAGTGCTGGTCGAAAGCATGAGTTTATTTCTTTTTTTTATTTCTTTCTTCAATACACAACTCACTATTACGCTTTTTTCCGGTATCGTAAAGAGGATACAATAAAAGTATATTAAATCTTGTCTGCTGCAAATAAAGTTAAAGCCTAAAAAAATGTTAAGCAATTCCTTGGAGCCCTGAATCCTTAATTAACATGCTAAATGCTCACCAAAATTTGACCATTAAATTTTATCGTTAGTGATCTTCCGTTTTTTTGCTGTACAAGCATATTTATTCACTACTAGTGTCCCGAGCCGTCATTGTAAATGACGGTATATTGGGTTATTAATGACTGGTGCACGTGTGCGATAAATGACGGCAGTAAGTTAGCCCTTCAGGAAAACCCCCGCTGTCTCCTGTGCTTATTACTGTTCAGAAGGCTTCTTAATTGAAAATTCAGCATTCTGCCTAAGAAATTGGATATATATATTTTTAGTGGCCCGTGCCGTCATTATAAATGACTGCAAAAAATTAACACTTCACCAAAACTCCCCCCGTCTTTTGGGCTTCCTCATTTTTCCCCTATCTAATACTGAAGAAAAAGATTCCAAGGTACCCAACTTTTTTTTTCGCCTTTTGAAATCTGATTTTCCTCCTATCTTATTAGTTCTATTTTTCCC
>LQNS02277220.1:5707960-5724962 GCA_001587735.2 Parhyale hawaiensis | reverse complement strand
CTAATACTGAAGAAAAAGATTCCAAGGTACCCAACTTTTTTTTTCGCCTTTTGAAATCTGATTTTCCTCCTATCTTATTAGTTCTATTTTTCCCCTATCTAATACTGAAGAAAAAGATTGCAAGGTACCCACCTTTTTTTTCGCCGAAAAAAATTGCAAGGTACCCACTTTTTTTTACATTTTGAAATCTGAATTTTCTCCTATCTTATTCCCATAGAGCGTGACAGGAAAGATATAAATATATAAATAAAAACACGACGTGAATTATTATATAGTAGATGAACTGAAGAATAATTTTCTATGTCTTGCTAATAGCTCGAGAAATATGTAGTCATTGTCAAAATTTCTTTTAGAGTATATGTATTTTATAGCTACTGCGTCTCTATCCAACTCGTGACGTAATTTTTCGTGGTGAAGCAACCTAGCTTGCTCAGCACTGTATATTTACCATTATCAAAATAACGGGGACTCTAACTAGAGATATCCAGAACACCGTACTCCGTCGCACTTGAAATTTCAGTAATGATTAGAACAATGTATATTTAACCGCATTAACGTTGTGGGCGTTGTGTATACTACTGTGTCAAAGGCATTGTTTAACCTCGGTGAAAGAGCTCACATGCTGCTTTTTTCGCATTGCTCATCATTTACAGACCTTCGATCCGAGCAAATACGAAATGTTACGTCACTGATGACAATCCTAATGTGTTTATTATATCCCTAGATCACATAGACCACTGGCAAGGAGACGCACTATCACAATGTTGACACGCTCTAATCCGTTTAGAGAATTTTTCAGGCTCCCTGTTTCCTAAGAAACGCAAGTCATTACTAAGCATGACTGAAACCCATTCGTATAATATCAAGATATATGCATCGAGAGGCTATCCACGTGCTTAATAGACAATAGGCTATCACTTCTACAACTCCAAGTCCCTGTTGCGGGCAGTTATAATTACCTGCGCAGTGCAGGCTTCCGTTATCATCAGGGGCTTTAGTATAATCTGGTGCGGCCAAAGCACGCTGTGTTGCTCTGGATGTACGATTATAATTTAATTAGTACTTGTAGTTGATCTCCTACAATGACATCCAGTTTAATTTTAACGCTGATCTCAGATTTTCAAGGGATCCTTGGAATTAAACGATATATATATACAGTTTCTAAAAGGTGTGGCACGCCTTTAGATAGCAGCATCATCTTCTTTTGTTGCAAGACGTTTCATTGATGCTACATAGTCTTCTCAGCTCGGTTCCTCAAGAGTTTGATTGTTACGGAGTTACATTTCCCAAAATGCCACCAGTTGAGCGATTCATTTTT
Source organism: Parhyale hawaiensis (assembly GCA_001587735.2). Taxonomy (NCBI): domain Eukaryota; kingdom Metazoa; phylum Arthropoda; class Malacostraca; order Amphipoda; family Hyalidae; genus Parhyale; species Parhyale hawaiensis. Next base: position 5,723,644 of record LQNS02277220.1, on the reverse strand, counting down.
ATTTTCGATCTTGTTGAGATTTGATTCCTGTTATTACCTCCGCCAATGAGGTTATGTTTTCGTCGTGTTTGTCTGTCACCAAGATAACTCAAAAATTTCCGAACCGATTTGCACGAAATGTACAAGGATTGTTTGATATGTTAGGAGGAACAGATGATTAACTTTTGGTGAAGATATGTCCATCCGTTTGTTTCACTGCCTCATTTTTCTCAACACCATAACTCAAAAAGTTATGAATGGATTTTTATGAAATTAATATGAGTTGTTAGGTATATAAAAAAAGTAAATGACCGAATTTTGGTAATGATCCGCTTTTTCGTGCGTTCGTTTATCACTGTTTTTAATTTTATGCTTGTTAGCACAATAACTCAAAAATAATGAATGGAGCTTTATGAAATTTATAGGGGTTATTAGTAATGTTGAAAGACATAAATGATTAAATTTTGGTGCAGCCATTGAAGCTCCTTGGTGCAGGTTTGCATTTCTTTGAACAATGAAATTTGAAAGTGCGAGGCAGAAATATCATCTAATAGCCACTTCCAGCGGTGTCTTGACACGGCTTGATCACGTGTCAGGTGTTGCTTGCCACTGCGAAGGCTGATATAAATTTCATTTCCAGCGTCTCTCGATCAACAGCACTGCTCGATCGAATGGATCATGCAGGCGGATGCATTTGAAGTTTGCAATCGAACTTGCAACGGCGACGGGATTCGATTAGACGTGTGCCGTGTTACAGACTGCTGCACTTCTCTGGTATCGAGCGAAGTAGAATATTTATTTAAATCGCCGTTGCAGTTAGTCAGCAGTTTGAGAGTGATCCTTTAATTTCCTGTGTTGACAGAAGTAAATGTTGAAGATTTTTATGCTATGAGCAGTGTGCAAGGATTTAGTTAATTGATTTTTTTTTTTTCTTGCAATTTTTGCTTCAAACACTTCCAGTGAGCCAATTCTGAAGTTTCATAAGCCAGCAGGACTATATGTATAGTTTCAAATTCGCGTCAAGACTGCCTATAGTTTAAATAATTCATTGGCCAAACTCTGTCGATAATATAGGCAGGAAAGTAACCGTTCATTAAGTGAGCGTAATCATGAAACTCCTGGCAGGCCTCCGTGGAGCAAAAGTCACAAGAAAAAAAAAACGCATTGCTTTGGTTCGATAATGCATGAGAATAATCAAGACAATATAATAAACACCGTCGTGAGTTTATTTGTTTATATATTTATATGTACCTCTCTTTCGTGTCACGCTCTTAACGAAGTAGATAGGCGGAAAATAGACCGGGTTACAGATTTTATAGCCAAGTTGCGTTTTCATTGGGATCGATTTAAACTTCTCTTAGTGCGGTTTGTGGTGATGGTGAAGGCTAATCCTTATCCTTTTATCTGAAGATATTTCTCGCTTGAAACGCTTCTTGACATCGGAAAAATATGCATGTAGCTGCTGGAGTCCGATTTTATAACAGTTTTTCTCTCAGGTCACGCCGTATGAATTCGGCAGATGGTGGACGAAGCGCTCTGGTTGTGACGAATTTCCACGGGCAGTAAACAATTATTTCTTCTAGATAACTGTTTTTCTTATTTCGCGAAACAGTTTTCTCTTCAAAGGCCAAAATTTTTATGAACTTCAAATGAAGCAAATATTTGAATCGGAAAGACGGTATCAACGGTATCATTGCTACGAGCGCCCACATTGTATATAAGCTAACTTGACTGGCGTTGCATTCACGTTCATTGGCGAGCTATACTCAAGATTTTTCTTCTGCCTATCGATATATAAGGATGAGAGCACGACAAATGATCAATGGAGAAATGAAGAAGTAAGTCATCCGAGAAGATTCCGCACCGGCCAGTAGGTATTAGGCAAGCATATCGATTACTGCGGGAATTTTATCACTCATGGGTCCACTAGTCTATCTAAATATTTACCTTATGGATGAGTCAACAGTTACCCTTGATAGCCCATGTGGATGAGCTAAAGTGTGAAGATCTCGTGGAGCCCTTATTCCGCATTGATTGCAATGTCAACAAGAAGGTGGAGGTGTTATGTTTTGGGCCGGTATCATAGGTAATGAGCTTATGAGATCCATCTGAGTACCAAAGGGTGTAAAACTTACGAGTCACGCTGACGCAGTGTTTCTTAATGAGCATGTGTCACCATGGCTCGATAATCTACCATTAATTGCCACGTCGCCGTCGAAATATTTTCGTACACGTCCGACAATGCTCCATCCCATTCAGCGAAGGTTACCGCTTCATTCCTTGGAGCACTGGGTATAAAAGGAGAGCGTCTCGTTACTTGGGCGTCTTGCTGTAATGCCCTTTATACCATTGTACAACTCCGGACAATTTAAGAAACTGAGTTTATGAAGGAGGAGTCAAATTTACACCGAATAACTATGCAAAGAAGCAATATTGGAAGGAACAAAGAATCATAGGGAGGAACAGTCAGAATAGTTATCTAACTAATACATTTATCTACCTATCAATATATTTCGTCTCCCTCTACCTGTATGGAGATAAAATAGACAGAAGTTTGACCCTTGACGTAACATACGTAAATACTGACAAAAAAACACTAAGAAGAATCCCAGATCCGGGCAACGCAAAATGGCTATCGAATTCAAAGTGCATAAGCAGGTGGATCCGTTGATGCCCGAAGCGACGAATGTAGATGGCTTATACTTCTTCAAAAGTAGCGGTTTCGTCTGGCCCTGGTGTCATTCAGTTAGCGATTCCCTGTCTGAAATGTACATTCGATTTCTTTTCCAGTCTCTTCTATATTTTTTCAAACTATGATTGGCCAGGGAAAATTGGAATATAGGTGCCTCAAACAAAGCCGTATATCAAGACACATGTTTCATCAGTTATTCAACCTATATTTACTTCTGCATCCTATAAGCATACAGTATTTGATAGAAGGTATGTAGTAATCACAGTTACTTTATGCTATTTTGTAAATTACAAGCTACTATAATCTATTTTGACGGTAGTTGGGGCTGCTCTTGAAATGAATTATTATTCTCCCCAAATTGGAATGGGTGGCACTTATCGCTCTTAAATTGATACTGCGATCAAGCTTCTGCTGCTCTACCTCGTGTACCTTGTTGGTGTTCGGACGAAGTCCAGGTGACGTTTCGCACATCATCTCATGAGTGTGACGTCAAGATGCTGGGCGTCTTTTGGGGGGTTGAAGTCAGCGACCAAAGAGAGACCCAGCAGGGAATTATCTCCATAGTGGACGTACCCACTGGCCGCTGGTCTATCTGATATTCTTCTTCTATGAGAATCCAGCAAATTCTTCAACTCTATAACTTTCATATCTATGGTGTTTCGAATATACCTAGGCATTTTTATATACAATCCTGTTCCTCGTACAGTGAAGCTATTCGTATACTTTGTCGCCACGGCTTTGCCGCCATCTCTGCTTGGAATTCACATATCACATGGCCTTCCAGTTCTTTCTGAGTGTATGGCGACAATCCGTTTATTCACAGTGATACGCTCTAGAATTTTCCAAACATAGCTATATGATTTTAATCGATCGAATCTGCGTTGCATTGAACAGAGCTGAAGACGGCTAAGTCGTTTGTGGTAATCGTACTCTTATATTCTTCAAAATTTCACCGTGAACAATCTTCGGATAGCTTCAAATGGTTCTTGATTTTTTACTCATACTCGGCATCTGAAGTGGAGAACAAAACTCTATTCTCAGCAGAAGTAATTGTTTTCGTACTGTGAGCATCGTCTTCACTTCGCGTGACTAGAAAGTTTGTAAAACCCATCAACACCACCTTTTTTCCACTGCGATAACTCGATAACTCTAGCTATATGCTCTTCGAAGGTAGCATCGTCTTGTAGTCTTACTTCAAGGTCTCCTAGAATTCTCTTTCAATTCCATTCACATCGCTGGTAGAATATTTATGGTGTGGATTCAAAGCATGTTGATTTCTTTCTTATGGTAGCAGCTTGAACTTTGTTTCATTGAAAGTCATATTATTTTCTATCGACCATTGGCAGATACTTTCCAAATCTCGCTAGATAGTCAGCACGTCTTCCACAGATTGCACAGCAGCTAGTATTCTTGTATCATCAGCAAATGGCGAAGAGACTGCTCAGTTGCATCCGTACCCCATGTCATTAATCATGACAAGAAAAAGTACAAGCCCACACACGTTGCCTAGGGTACTCCACTGAGTGCCAGCTGTCTTGAAGGCACTCTGTTGTTGACGATTACACTTTGGGTTCTATTTAACAGGAATGCTCCAAGCCGCCTTTAAAGGAGAAGCATACGTGACAGTTTTAACATCAGGATTCCGTGGTCAACCTTATGAAAAGTCTTAGCAAAATCTAAGAATATTACGTATACATTCATATCTTAACACAATGACTCGACCATGAAATCTTAATGTTCCAGCAGTTGTGAAGTAGTGGAACGTTTATGTCATAAACCATGTTGTTCTCATGTGAGTAGGTCATTACCCTCTAGATGGTGCACTAGGAGTTTACGGAACACCCTTTAGTTAGCTCGATCTGTATTATTTCCAGTTTTTGGATTGGAGAACTGATTGTGTGTCTATAAATGCTTGGTATAACCCCATCGTTCAATGACTTACCCTCGTGAGGTACAATGGATTTTTCCTCCACTTAAGTAGAATCATGGCAGCAAGCAGACATGCTAACGAGGTGCCGATGCATGTTCTTTGCTGTTGCTTTATCGGGGAGGTTCTCTAGTTAAAGACAAGTAGTTTTTTTTTTGTCGTCTTTAAATTGTAGTTTGCCCCTGTTTGGCGCGCGTCCCTTATTGGAAACCACTGATGTAGAGCCTTAGGGTTAGATGGTGTATTTAGCGCATTACTGAGGTGAATTATATGCTACTGAGAGATTCAGTTGCAGCAGTCCCCCTAACAGTTATTAGAAATTAGAGCATTCGAACACTATCCCATGTAAGTTATACATTGAATCGATCTGGTAGATACCAATATTCGGAAGAATACAGTAATGATGAACCATTGAATTAAAGTCCCCAGTATAATAAAATGTAGCTACTTATAACATGAAATTATTTTCATCATCAAACACTATGAAGATTGAAAGATTCAGAACATACAGCTGCAGTTGTAAATAAGGTTTACTGTCAAAACTAGGATTGATGAATGGGCACTAAGTTTTTCCATTTCTATGAAGGAAATGCAATGCTAAGCGCGGCTCAATTCAACCGTTTAGAATCGGTATATTCTAATTAATAGTTTTCAGAGCGTTTTTTTACTCGACCATATAAATGGTTGGAGCAGTACGCAATGAGTCGGAAATGCATAGAGGCTAGTTACTTATAAAAAGGCGGCGATTTAATCGTAAGCTCATTAATTTCTTTGGTAATATGCACAGAGAACATTACTTGTATCCAATTATCCTTCAATTTATAACCTTCCTATTTGCTTAATGGCAAGAAAAATCGGTCTGTTCTCTAGATGATCTTCACCCATATGGCCCAAATGACAGGAAGCGAGTTGTCACAAATTGAAACTACTGTAATTATATTTCGTAGTTAAAAAGTAGGAAAAAGTCTTATAGCGGCGTATCCGCCACATTTATTATCAAAGAAGCCTCAGCGCTGTTCAAGAGCACCGACACACTGCTCTTCTGACTGAAGAATTCACCTTATTGCAGGGAATATTATCTTTGTGTGTTTACGAGTCAGAATTTCAACGGTCCTCAAGAGATGAAAAATGCCCGTTACCACAATATGTGAGTAGTTCCCTGCGCTGGCAACACTATTGTGGTAGGAATATCGCCGATGTTATTGAAGAGTTCAGTAGGAATGGGTGTGATAAACGAACAGAATTAAACTATGTTAGCTTTCAATATCGTATGCGTACAAAATTATTTGCACTGTTCCGTTTGCGGCTGATGACCTGACGATTAAGGATTTGATTGGACTGATCGCTTCAATACACAAGAACACACTGCAGTGAAAATCATAAAGGCGTTAATTATTATCAATACCATTGATATGCAGACGACCTTGTCGTGTCATGTGAACATAAATTTGTGCGCTTACAGTGCAAAACATGATACCATGATTGATGAGAGCTGCACTTAACATAATTTTCTAGTTTCGGCAGAATGACGTAACAATTCCAGTACTGGCTTACCATTAGTCGAAGACTTGCCTATTTTACCAAGCCAGAAATTCGGCCCTTACAGCAAGGTAAAAAAATAAACAGTATGTCCCATATACGACTGGAAGCGGAGTCCAAAAGATCCCATGGACGAGCTTTGATAACCAGAGATGCTGAACCAAAGCTTTCTGGACGACCTCAACTGATCCCCGAACAGTTTTCATTGACTCCTAAGGTACTGTTGCCTAGATATCCTCCTTTCACCTCTATACAGCGGACTGTAAAAAATAAAAATTTTACATAATTTTCAAGAGGGCAAACATTTTCTGTAAAGTAATAAATCAAATGAATTGGCCGTAGGTGTTTCTAAATCTTTTTTTATAATATGTACTCTAGTAAAGTTTAATTGGAAACACTCTGCAAACACCATAAGCCGCTGTAGAAATACATATTATGTATATACGCGGCAACAACGCTTTTTCCTACCGACGTTGTATTATTTTCTTCCAATTGTATCAAAGGGAACATTTAGTTCAGAGTTTCTTTATGCGCTGTTAGCTATCCTTTCAACAAGCTATAGAGTTGACCCATACAGAAAAAAATAGTAAGGTAGAATCACCCAGCACATACATGTTATATATGAGTTGAAAAACTGCTTAGAGAGATAGTACTGATGGCCGCGCATCTTGACCGTGCGCGGCTCTGTTCAGTGTGCCGCCAGATTTGCAGCAGCAAGGCACTGCATAGATAATCCTGAGGCGCTGGACACACACATGAGCCAGCTTATATTCATTAAAAACTATGCATGATTCTGTTTCTGTCGCTTGACATTTGAAGTACCTAGTTTGTCTCTCTTGCTATCCACATTTTCTGGTATAATATACAAGACGAGCGAGGATATCAGAGGCATAAAATTTGGTTGTGCGAGAAAACTACAACTTATTCATAGTAAACCACTCTGAGCCCTGGCAAGGATAGAGTAAAACATTCCTCTTTCACAATACTTAACTGCCCAATCAAGATTTCAAGTGGGCCTGACCACGAACTGATTAAATGTCATTAGAATTTTTTTCCAGTAAACATATCAACCTCAAACAAACAGTAATCTGTTCGTGGCGATGGAAGAAATGCGTTCATCAGCAAGAGAGACAAAATAATTGCTGGTGTTCCACGTTAGGTAATGGCCATTGAATTCTAGGACGCCGAAATGATGTAAAATGTGCTCAAATTAATTTTGCAAATTACCAGTGGCCAGTGTATATAAATGCATGCTGCTCTCCAATAGATGCCTTCCCTGCATCTCCAGGAACGGTTTATTTCTTTTTTAGGTCGCTATGTACAAGAGGAAGATGTTTTTGAAATTCCATCAAACTTGCCGTCACCTGGGAGTAGTGAATAGTCATGTATTGTGCTGTCGGTCTGTGTGTTATCAGCTCCTGACCTGTACCGCATAACAAGAGGATGGATGGCTTTTACAGTGTTTGCAGAACCACTAGAAAGAGCCTTCTATGTTATTCTAATGTCAGAGTCACATATGCATGCGCACGCCCAACTGGTTGCCAGGATGTGCAGCTCGCGTGATCCCTTTATACATATTTAAAATCGGCAGTATATAGGCACGGTGGCATAAATGACGTTGGAGTCTTTCATCATTGCGCCAAGTTGTCTGTGTGAATGCATGGTGTGGCCCCGGCATTGCACAAGGTACAAGAGATGCACTGTACGAAAGGGGTTTGAGAACAAGGAGCTCCAGGTTATTCGCCCACAATGTGCGGTGCACACGCATAAGCACCAACGCCGACCGAATCTTGTTCAGTCCCGGCTACTGGTGATGAGTCCAAAATAGCCTGGACTGTGCACTCGTCTCTGCAGCGCGGAAAGAACAAGACTACAGGCAGCAATTTGGGGAATGTCTCCGCTGTTCACATGCGCATATTGCAGTTGTGTTCCCGATCACGGGGAGTGTTCTGCGTGATTTGAATCTAACTGCAGATGCAGCTGCTGCTGCTGCTAACACGGTATGCATGGAATGCTTCAGTGATTTAATTGATTGACAAGAGGCCGCTCTGGCTCAATGGACGACAAAAGACCAGTACATATGTAAAAGCAGCAAACCAGGATTTAATAATGTTGTCGTTATTTGTATAGGGATAACATCATTTGATGCGTTCATTAGCGATGGCATGATGCTGCCAGGGCGGCCTGAAGCGCCTCCCCAGAGACCTCCTTTGCAGCAGCAATTGGGCCGACGTCACTGCTCATTCAATGCGTTTTAGAACACGTTTAAAATATGCGAAACTCAACATTCTGTGTTTTATGTGAGTTATGAAATTGAATTGAATTTAGTTTACTATTTATTTAATTGATTTGATCGGTTCTTCCTAACCCTGTTTTTGTTCTCAAAGAAATACTTTTACATTAAAATGAAGTAAAAGTATTTTTAGGCATAATACATCAGCCAAGGAGGTTATGTCTTCGTCGGGTTTTTCTTTCTGTTATTCTGTCTGTCACCAATATAACTCAAAAAGTTATGGACGGATTTCGACGAAATTTACAGGGATTGTTAGGTACCGGTATGCTAAGGGGAACAGATGATTAACGTTTGGCGAAGATCCGTTCATCCGTTTATTGGTTTGTTTGTCTGTCGGCTTCATTTTTCCGAATGCCATAACTCAAAATATTATTGAAAGAATTTCATTAAATTTACATGAGTTGTTAGGTACATCACGAAGAGTAAATGACCAAATCTTTTGTGTTGATCTGTTTCTACGTTCATCAGTTTGTCGCTATTTTTAATTTTATGCTTGTTAGAGCAATAACTCAAAAAGTTATGAATAGGAGTTGTTAGTAGTGTTTGCGATAATCGGTTGATCTGTTTGTGAGTTTGACTAATGTTTGTGACAATGTTTGTAAGCAGCATAACTCAATAAAAATGTGAACAGAATTTCAAAAAAATTAGTGAAACTGTTAATACTATTAAAAGGCACAGCTGATAAATTTTTGGTGTTGATACACCAACTTGAATTTTTCTTCCCTTTGCCTTGCGTGGCGGAGGTATGCGCTCTCAGAGTGTTCTAGTTACATATGCGAACCTAATTCCACTCGAGAAATAAGTTATCTCTAGCTTATTTATTCATTTAAATGTAGGATAACGATGCTTAAATTAACTATCGTGAGTAAATGCTTTAGTTACAGAATAAAACTAGAGCACTCTGAGAGCGCATACCTACGCCCAGCTAGGCAACGGTAGCAAAAAATTTAAGTTGGCTCTGAAACCAGAATTTTGTAAAACTCCAAAATCTAATCAATGGTGCCTTATCATAGTAATAACAGCTTGTGCAATTTTCTTCAAGATTCGTTCATAACTTTTTGAGTTATAATGCTAACAAACGTTATGACAAACATGAGTCAAACATACCAACGAACACACAGATCGATTGCACCACAATTTAATCATTTATATCTTATAACATTACTAATAATCCCTATAAGTTTCATAAAGATCCGTCCATTATTTTTTTAGTTATTGTGTTAACAAGCATAAAATTAAATACTGTGGCAAACGAACGAACGAGCAAATGGATCATTACCAAAATTTTGTAATCTACTCTTTGTTATATACCTAACAACTCATGTTAATTTCATGAAAATCCATTCATAACTTTTTGAGTTATAGCATTGAGAAAAATGAGGAGACAAACAACCTAACGGATGGAAATATCTTCACCAGAAGTTAAACGTCTGTTCCTCCTAGCATACCTATCAATCCCTGTAGACTTCGTCCAAATCGGTTCATAACTTTTTTGAGTTATCTTGGTGACAGACAGACAGACAGACAAAGAGACAGACAAACACGACGAAAACGTAACCTCCTTGGCGGAGGTAGTTACTCACTGTTAATCTCTGCCGTGCTGAACGTCGCTGCGATTGCTGTCGCATATGACCCTCGTCATTTCCCGTTTGCATCCGTATCTCAAGCGAGTGTAGTGCACCGTGGTTTTAGGGTTAAGGGGATCAGCCCAGAAAAACTTAGCGATTTTGGTCAAAATAAACCATTATTTCTTTGTCGCTGAACAAGAGTCTTTAAGAAGTGGGAAAGTGTTTCTTGAAATTTTATGGGACTAGGGGCACTAGAACCCCCCAAAGATGAGTCCAAAGGGGCGACGGGGTAAAATTTATCAATTATTGTGGGTCGATTATTCCGGTGTTTGCACTTTGTGTGTATTTGTGAAAGAGAAACACATTTTATGCCTACATATTTTGTGATTTAGGTCTTAGTTTTTCTTTAGATAATTGGAAGTATTTGTATATATTAATACCTATAGAAATAGGACCCCCAATGAGGGGTCCTAATGGGGGACCGATAGCGGGGTCCAAAATCATAAAATGATGCATGCATATAACTTGTAGATGCTAATACAACATGAATACAGCAGTCAAATTTCATTCATGGTGCAAAAATGTGCATTATGTAACATTCCACCCCAACATATTTTACGTTTTTGCCTATCCTGTAAAATGTAATTTTTCCACCTAAGAAAGAAAAGAAGTCTATGAGTTTTCATGAAAACATGGACGGTTTAGAATCTTTGCAACATTCCTAACAAAACTGCCCAGCCAGATTTTCCATTTTTGCCCTAATGTTATTTTTTTTTAACAGTGCAATCCCGAAAATTTGTCTTTTTTTCACTATATCTCAATTAGCGTTCGAAAATCGCTTATAAAAAAGAAACGAAATAGAAAATGAAAGATCCGTCTGTGTTGTTTTGCTAGTAACATTTCAAGAATTCCAAAACTATTTTTTTATTTTCAGCATGAAAACTCATTAACCTCCATTTTTTTGGAGTTTTCAAAATTTTTTATAAACATATACATATATTTCCTATTATCTCCGACAATAAGTCCTAAATCAAAAATGTTGTACCAGCAAAATATGTTTCTTTCCCAAAGTTACATATTATGTGCAAGTTTCATATTAATCTAACTGCAAATGAAAAACTAGGCTTAAATCTTGGTTGAGCCCTTTAAGATTTTTGCTTACGCTACTTTTGTTACTATGTATCCTGTATCGAAGTCACAACACATTGGGACGGCATTTGCAACAGTAATAATAATAATAATGCTATGCATCCTACAGGAATGTATTAAAGAGACTAATACGGAAATGCAAAGAATGCTATTATAAAAACAAAATCATCGAGTACAGAAATTCATCTCGTAAATTATGGCAGGTATTCAAAGATGTTCTTGATAGAAAAACCAAACATCAGGCTGTTTATCTTAGTGTTATTGGTACGGTACTTACTGACGCACAATCAGCTAACCAATTTAATGCACACTTTACTTCAGTAGCAAAGTCACTGGTGGAGGCCCTCCCTCCACATGTAGGAAATTTTACAATCAATACGAATTATGTAGCCACAGATTGTATTTTTAGGCCTACCTGTCCCAATGAAATCGTTAATATTCTGAAATAATTCAGTAGTAAGTGCTGTCATCGTGATGAGGTACAACCTTCATTACTGCTTAAAGTTATACATTGTATTGCTGATCCTCTTTGTCATATTTTCAATTTGTGCTTGGAGAACGGTGTTTATCCTGATGTATTAAAACATGCTCGTGTCATTCCTATCTTCAAGTCTGGTAGTCCGAATGATGTGGCTAATTACAGACCCATATCTACGTCATCAATCCTCAATAAAATTTTAGAGAAAGCCATTCATTCTAGGCTATCAATTTTTTTTCATCGCATAACGTAATTAGTGGTCAGCAGTTTGGCTTTCGAACAAAATCTAATGCAACGCTAGCAATTTTTCATCTTGTAACTGATCTTCTTAAATGCTTCCACGATAAAACCTATGGCATCTCTTTATTCCTAGACATTAGAAATTACTTCGACACGGTAGATAAATCACTTTTACTAAAAAAAAACTTCATCGTTATGGCGTTCGGAATGAAGCAAATGCACTGATTAATAGTTACCTGTCTAACAGGGATCAATATGTACTCAGTAACGATGCCAAATCACATACACTACCTATTAATTCGGGTGTTCCCCAAGGAAGCATTTTAGGGTCTTTAATATTTAACATTTTTATTAATGAATTGTGTATTGTATGCGGATGACGCAGTTTTCTACACCAATAGTAGTAACTTTCAAGCTGCTATAACTGATATGCAAAGTTTTTAAATGTGTTGTCTGAATGGTTAATTGAAAATAGAATAACTGCTCATGGGAATATAATCAAGTTAATGCTTTTCTCCCCCTATACTCACCAACTGTTGCCATCTATTTTCTTCAGCAATAATCTATTAGAGTGGGTGCCCCAAATAAGGTATCTTGGACTGATCCTGGATGAAAAGCTGTGTCTTAAGTCCCATATTGAAGACGTGGGGCGCAAGCTTAGCAGGGTTCTAGGCATAATCTATGCACTATCCAATTATGTTGATCGTGAATCATTGAAAATAGTCTACTACTCATTGGCTCATTCAGTGCTGGTCCATAATATCATCATTTGGGGCGGAGCCCCACGTTGTCACATTCACAAACTTGAAGTAATATTGAATAATATACTTAGGCGAATTCTACGCGTTAGACATAACTAAAACAATGTGCCTGGAATGAGTTGCAGTGAAATGTACTCTTCTTTACAAATGTTGCGATTTCAAGATGTTTACAACCATTCCTTACTTATTTTTTTTCGATTTGTATTTTATAATCATCCTGTAGTATTTCTAAAGTACTTCAGTCCCCTTATTCCCCTACAAAATTATGAAATGAGACGTTCTGTTCTCAATCTCCCAGCTGTGCGCGTGGACGTTGAGAAACGCGCTACAGTATTTCAAATTGCAACGCTTTTCAATAAACTTCCTGAGCATTTTTTAGATTCCATTTCTGTTTAAGTTTTAAAAAAACGTTTTGAAGAATACGTCATGCAATTGTATTAGTTTATGTTTTGTGTTGTTTTGTTTTGTGTTGCCCAAAAAGTTTGTTAAACTTTCAATGGCTACACAGACGCATGATTCTACAGTGTATTACTTCTTACCAAGCACTTGTAATGCATAAAATGTGTCTGTGTGTAATAAATCAATAAAATCTATCACATGCGCAGGTAGTCTTCGATCCATATATACCCCAGAAAGTTAATGTCCCGTTTCATTGAAAGCCCGTATGTCCCGCTTAAACTTAAACCGGAATATTTTAATTCTGTTTGATGCATATTATTAAGCGAGATTTGCTTCGTAACAATGCACGTTTTCAACAATAGGTATTAATAAGCAATGACTAATGAGTGCTCGGCTGGTAAATTGTTCAATGAACACTGGTATGATAGCCAGTGCGTTGAACCATATTTTCTTTCATTTCGATGAAACTGCATGAACTATGAAATTAATTAAATAAGAAAACATTAGTATTTTACCTAAGATGCAATAAACAGCAACTTGAGACCCACGATTAATCCATTATTGTTGTAGAGTGGAATGAAGCCAAAAAATGCTGCTCTTTACAGAGCAACAAATTTCATTGTCTTGACGCTTTGAAGTAACACAAAACTGCCCACATGTTCCCAGAGAATTTGAAGAAAATTATCTCAGAAAGAAACTCTCAAATAATAACCTGATTATCGTGCAATTAGGATTTTCAATGGCTACGATACTGCCTTGAAAATATACAAAGGAAACTCAGGTAGACAAAGAATGTAATAAAGTCGAGAAATATCGCAACAACATGGAATTTTTATTACAGAAAATACACATTATTCTATACGCCTCAATGAAAGCGGTAATCAACAGGTAGTTTCTACAAAAAACTGAGGAAGGAACTACGCTTGAAGCGTGTTTTACAAAGTGGAAGCGAAGAATAAATTATTTCGAAGAGATTAGGAAAGAACTGTTCTTGCATTTGTTTTTTTGGGACAGTGAAACTCAGCCTCTGCGAAAGGTTGGTTCTAAAATTAATGAGGAAGTAGTATTCACAATGGAGGGTACCATGCATGCTCAAAACTATTTAGGCACTACTCTATTATACTGCATAATAGCTAATGTAAAAGAATACATATTCGAGAGAAGCATCCGAAGAGAACAACTACCTGTTTGTCCAGGAGTTCGTGGTAATAGTAGCTTTTTGGGATTTCCTTGGGGATTTCTTTGAGGAGAAGGCAACTACGAAATGGTGGCTAGTTTGATCATTTTATCTGTACTAGAAGCTTGCGGTACTAAGTTTATTACCCCTTGGCTTATACAAGATGGTACCCATGCACATCTGTGGATCATGGTAGGAAGCTAATAGCGAGCAACATTTGGTCATGGAACCACTGCCTTTGGATTTGATGTTGAATGGCCTCCCAGTGGCGCGGATCACACACAATGACTTTTTTTCTTGTAGGGCCGCCATGTAATGAGCAATGTCTACAATACACAACCTCCATCGCTAGAAATCTTGCCTCAACAAAACAAAAAACGCGTTTCATTTATTATGAAACAGCCTCCAGATTTTCTTATTACTAGATGAGCAACTCATGTTATAAAAATTAGTGCGTAAAGCATAATGGCTAGCATGTTGAAGGATACTACAATTTATTTTAGCGCGTGAGATTCATGGAATACGTAAAATGAATTTCTGTTCATTTCCGGGATGTACAATCAAACTATTCCCAAAACAATTTTCTTACTGTTGATTTGAGCTGCTTCACTTGAAGCAGCTTCGTTGTGCACATGGGCTGTTATACGCTTGTTTATTTAGCTATTTACTGAGAGCTCATTATATAACACTTCTTCAAGAAAATGCGCACACCTACGAGGTAAAAATATTCTAATAATATGCAGCTGTCATATTTAAAATATTCCAGCATATACTGGAGATATAGACTTGCAAAGAAACGGGGGCATTTTTTTGCCGAGTTATGTAGGAGTATATTTTGGTACGATAAATCTCAAATACTAAATTTAAAGTCGACTAATTCTAAAACTTAACGTTTCGGGAGTAAGTATCCCATTTTTAGCTCTCTGAAGATGGGTTACTTACTCCCGAAACGTTAAGTTTTAGAATCAATCGACTTTATATTTAGTCTATGTAAGACTACATAATAATAATAATACCTCGGTAGGGAAGAACAGATTTTGAATTCTTAGGCTGCCACTGCATGCCGGGTATTGATAGGATATTTGCTTTCTGATCTTGAACATATTTTCATACCAGGAATAATTCCTGCTACGTGTCTGATATAAGGCCGACCGATGCTTTAGTTCTGGTGAATGTTTGCAGGTTCCTGTTACTCTTAGCTTTCTTCTGGCTTCTCAAACTTTAGCTTGTGAGATCATAGATCCTTCGCAAGGCTGGAGCTGTCTTTAGAAAGCAGGTATCCTGTCTGTGGAACGACTACGTCCCACGACCTACCTACATCGGACCCAGTACGATGGGTCCACCTCTGGCCCAGTGTCCCCATTGGGACCACACAGCCAGGCCCCGCTGCTGCTCAACAGAGCGAAGCCTCAGCTCTATTATTAGAGTTGATTTCAGCTAGTGCGCAGCGTATCTCTCTTGCGCAGTGCATTTAAAGCCCTC
>LQNS02277220.1:5625001-5656074 GCA_001587735.2 Parhyale hawaiensis | reverse complement strand
GAAAATAGCGCATCTGAGAGTCCTTGCGACCTGGAATTCCCAACGCTATGATATGAAACTTTGCATGGGACTGAAGGCAGCGCTCCAATGTCCATCCGATCAGCATTCTCCAACGTTCAGATGTGGAAATTTAGGATCGAGCATAACGCTTTTGATTGTCCTTGAGACTGACTGTTCCTGGGGAAAACACAATGCACTCAATGTCGCACCCCAGACTGATCAATGATTTCAATATTTTTCTTTTTACGAAAATATACGTATTATTTCATACGTAGGTGATAATTCTCCTTTATTGCTGGTTTTTCGTCTGTTTAATGTCTTCAATGCATGTTGGCGGAACAGCTGTCAGCTCACGATGCAGAAGTTAATATTCTACTAGAAACGATGCAATAGAGAAAAAAAAATGGTAATGACCTTCAATTTGTTATATGTGGATTGGATTGCATTATATAGCCGACAGTAGACGGACCAACAGACTCATTCCAAGAGAGGAGCTGAGACTCACGCTCCAGCCATGAGCTCTTGCCGTTGTGTAAAAAAATAAGATATTTTATCTTCAGATGTGAATACTGCGGTGCAAGTGTCCGAGACCGACTGATAATCATTGACTTTGTCTTACTGGCATTCAGCTTCATACTCCAGGCCAAGCACCATGCACTAATGCGTGACAAATCCCTATTCAGAGACTGGGCGACAGCATTACGCATGCGGGGAGCAGGCATCACTGCTATCAAAGTGGAATCGTCGGCATAGTTGATCATCGTGTTTTCCAGCGAAGAGAACATGTCACTAGTATACAGAACGAATAACCTCGGACCTAGCAGAGCGCCGTGGAGGGTCCAGCAGCCAAGGCATGAGGCACTGCCATGGAGTCACAGAGAGTTTTCGAATTGAGCATTACCCATTGGTTTACAGTTTATGGGCTGCAGTAATGACATCGCTTTGATTCTAGCTCCAAATATTATGCCTCCATCACCATGCTCAAGCTGAAAGCGAAGTTCGGGTTGCTATCCCTTCCATATCAAGCAGATAACCAACCACCTGAACCATCAGATGTAGCACGACACTCATCCGTGAATATAACGTTCTTGTGTGAATAATTTAACTATTTCTTTATTTAACTAACGAATCAGGTCATAAAAACTCAGTCAAGATTTAATAGCTCCGCTATTATTTGTTGTATTAGATTGAGGGACATTCGCTTAAAATTTTACAGAAAGATCTGCTAATCGTTAAATAGGAAAAGTTCGAAGATTTAATCAGTAATAAGCAATAATTCGTTAAAAGGAGGAATAATCAAAGCGGCGTAAATCTTCAGTGGTCCACAGCGCAGCGCCAGAGCCCCGCGGAGGTTCGTAACAAGGGCTGGTAGTTATGGCAGCACGCATCCAGGACCAGCGTAGTTGCCACAACCCTCAGGTGTTACTGTGAAAGAATTTAACTCATTATTCCTTGAATAAAATGCAATAACTTAAACTGAAATTATGAAAATATTCCTAACAAATCCACTAATAGCATTGAAGCACTGAATTAATATGGGAAGTCCAGCAAGATATTATGGAAAGAGCAAACTGATTTGAAAAAATCCTAGCCCTCCAGCCTCCGACCCTAGAGCTGCTCGTAGGAATAACAGTACGACTACGAATCTGAACGCTATGCACTGAACTGCGCAAGAAGAGATCGGAAGAAACTGAAAATAGGAAATCTTCGATGGCAGGGAAAAGAATTAACTGTACTTTTTAGATCTTTACAATACATAAGGTTTGAAGCGATAATATACTGTATCTCCTCTAGGTGCATTTTATCGGAACCGAGGAAAACTGCAAGCCTAACTAGCGGTATGAACAGTGCAGGTACTTCTCGGAAAAATGGAGGACCTAACTAATGAATATGGGTAATGTAACCAACTGACCTGCTAAAGGGAGAACGGGCAAGGAAGAATGGAGGCAGCACAGTAGATGAATCTAGCGTAAGTACGGGACAGCGACCGTCGGCTTCTCCCGAGCAAGCCCCCTCTCGTAGTACGCTTAATACTGCGAACAAAATAGATGGGTTAAGAAAGGCTAGGGTTAGCTGTTCAGAGTAGACAGATGCATAAACATATTGAATATTGACCAGGTTGCGCTATAACTATGCTCACCTAAGAGATTATTGCCCTCAGTGAACGAAGTTCTTTCTGGTGTCTTCGGTTAGATATAGAAATTGAGAAATAAGAAAAGTTGATCAACTTGCTCCAGATAAAGATAACAATGGTTAGCAAATAAGTTAGTTTAAAGAATAATTGAGAGTTAATGCCTACGAGGACTTTATTGAAGGTATTAAATCAGCCTCCAAAATAAATAACATGTCCTCTCCAGCGAGTTAAATAAATTGATAAATTGATTCCTGGAGCAACTGGAAAAAATTGACGGGCGTTCAGACGCCCGTACAAATCAAATCATGCATGGATATATGCTTAGGGGAGAAATTGAAGATAAAGTTGGAAAGGTGAGACGATCCTCGCCAGATGGATGAAGGCCGCAGACGCCCAACACTCGGGCATTGCATTAAGGCGCACACAGGCACTTGAAGACCGGCGGCGTTGATTCCTCCAATAAAGAAAATGGCTGGCAAACGAACTCAGATAATTGAATAATAAATACTGAGCCAATAACTAGAAAATATAAAAGGGAATGTAATCATGACGGAATAAATATGAAAACCAAATGATAACTGATGCAGGGAGGCAGAGCTCTTTTAAGGTCTGCTCGCCTAAAGAAAAAGAACTGGATACAGTAAATCGGATTTTGAGAATATGAAAAGAAATAAATCGACACACATGCGACAATTTCTCACACTTGAAGTCCTTCTTCAGATACCCATGCGCCCATTCCAGTCATTTGGCTTTGTGACGTTTATTTAGTAGAGGTCGTTTGCCAAGGAGTGAGGATTTACACCGCATTGTTTTAGCAACTTTCGAGAGGCTGGAATCTTCAAAAAACAGCCTTACTTGCTCCATGGGTTATTTTTGCCCACAGAATCTTCAATTTGCGAATATTCCATGTAGATAGCATCCTCAAATGATTTGATCTCTCATTAGTGCTTCCATCCCCGTCTTACCGCAGAACACAAAATCTTTCATAGTTAGATTTTCACGATTCATATTGTTAGATATTTCCAGCTTAGACATGCTTGTGCTAAGCACGAAAGAAATTCTAGCACGATCAGCATCAGGAAGGCTAACTTTTTTCCACAAGTTTATTGAAGAACGCACACTTGCATGAGGAAGCCGGACGGCTTCCCCATGACTATTATTTTTAATCAATTTTGTCAAATCGCAGATTACAGAACCACCGATTTTGGTAAAAAAAAAAAATTCATTTGACTCAAGGTAATCGCCTTTTCCAACGATCTGCACAAGTCAAATATATGCACAATGCATTAAACTCCAATGTCAGACACAATGATTTTCCTAATAAAGGCGAACTCAGTGTATTACTCATTGATGCATCACATGTTCTGCTGGGTAACATTAGTGCGTGCATAGACATCATACGTGTCAGCCAACAGAAAGTGGATTCACTAGCGCGTAATTGAAGTTAATTCACCCCAGGGACCGGTTCAACAGGGGAAAAGTTCGAGCGACAGACGATTTATACGAGTAAATAAAAACTGTAGGAAGCATATAGGTGTTAAACTTCGAGCGCATAGCTTCCTGTAGTAGCAATCAATATTCCAAATCTAAGCAAAATAATACTTGGATTACACCATAATATGGGTGGGGTAGACAAACCTGGAGTGCAAAACTTCGCTATGTTCGTTTGTAGACGCCTTTACTGTGCTTCACCATGTTCATGTCCTTTTCGTTTTCTTTTTGTTTCAATTTAGATTAACTTGGACAAAAGGACTTTCAAGTAAAAGATCACAATCTTGAAGCCAGATTCATGTTTTTGGTTCCTATATGATCCGAACGCGTCGCTGTATCTGTCTAAGACCGGGGCCCCCCTCACATGACAAGCGATGCAATGCGATTTTTGTAGGAGACATTGCGCCTGTGAGTGGAAGTGTGTCACGCGATCTGAGTTGCGTCGGTGGGGACAGAACTGTAGATTACTGTACCCGACGTTACTTTTTTATCATGCACCAAATTTGTTGCATCGTGCGTCGCTTGTTGCTTCGATAGGACCATCAGCCTTGACTGGAGAGAAACAAAGAGCTTTCTGTAGTATAGTTTGATCCACCTTGAAGAGATGCACGACACTTGCTACGCAAGATCACACGACGATTGTTGTCTCAGCAAATCCGTTGATAGACCATTATTATTATAGACACCGTTGTTTTACCAGGTATTAATGAGTCCAGGTAAAGAGACTCGTATTAACCTACCTTAACAGGTATTGTATTTTATTCGCTCAATATCTCACGCGATTATAGCTCATAGTTTAGCTGTAAACTACGTGATACATTCCTCATCTTGCACACTACAAGTTTGCAAAATGAAATTAGCAAATGAATAAGTATTATGAATGCGGAGGATTGCATAGGCAGAACATCAAAAATTTACTGAGGTCGCAATCATGTACCTGAGACTGAGGGCAGCAAAGCCATGTCTCTTGCTAATTGCACTGCAAGGAGAGTAATTCCATGCAGAGATAATGGAGCACGTACGCACCACGTGGAGACTTGTAGCTCTTGCTACAGTGTGCGTATTACCCTATGGGAGCTGGCGCTGGTATGAATTGTTAACGCCTTGACTCGTAAGTAACGGTTTACAAATTTAATGAAATAAAATCGTGTAACACACTAGAATTGTGAAAGTTTTTTTTTTGATTTTGTTTGCCTAAATAAAAATATTTTCTTATAGTTTTTAAGATTCTATATATATACGCGACCGAATTTTTCGGAAGTTAAGGTAATCTCTCCTTGAATGTTGGATGTGGCATATATTTAGACTGACACTGACAGTAATCTTTATGACGATGTAATGAAATTACTCAAGCAAGCGCATTTATCAGATTTTGCATTACAGTTTATGGAATAGCTAGATGATCTAAGGAATAATAAGAAAATTAGAATCAGCTTAGGATTGGATTTGACAATATTTTGAGTTATTATATGCGGTGAAATGACCCGAAACAACATACTGAATTTAGTATAGGTATAGGCAGTCAGGCAATGTTAAAGATTTATTCCCTCAACGCAAAGAGACTCTTCGTGCTGTTTCACTGCATGTTACGCCAAAGATAGATGATATTCTGTGTTTGGCAATAATGAGCTTTGAAACGTTATGGCAATGTTTTCATATCAACGGCATTTTAATAATTTACTATTTTGTAAATTAAGATGGTGAAAGATAGCTCACAAGCCCAATAGACATACAACGTTTGCATTTTATACTATACGAAAGCTTGTGCATAGCCACAGTGTATTCGTAATGAGCCAATGCAAAGAGTGTTCTGAGAAATTGACCGTTTTCAAAGCTTAGTGGTCGTCATTCTAGCTGCATTGCTGTAACAACAGCAAAATTCACAAACTAAAGGATTATTTCCAGCCGCATTTAAAAAGAATGCAAAGCTCATCGTTGATCAACTTACTGATATTGTAGGAAATGCAATGAGTTTTTATTTCATTTAACAATTCAAATTCAAGCAAACAAGATTGGTCTAAAAGTCGTTTTATCCCGATAGACGTCAGTATAGGAGGGCTGCGGACACATCGAAGTTATTTAATAGAAAATATAGTAGCTGAACAGTACTAGTTAGTTCAGTGAAAGTGGAGCTTCACTAACACAGTGTGGAGAGGGAGCAAGCCTAATTAATTTGCATATTTTGGATTTGTCATTTTACTAGCATTTAGCTGTGTTTAAAATGGCAAATTCTAGTACAAGAAAAAAAATGAGTGTTTCAAGGGTTTCAGAATTATTTCTTGCTGCACGGAGCATTTTTCACTCGATCGCTACTATTTCCGAGCGATCTCGATTTCATCGAGTCCTTTTGCTACCTGCATAAGTCAATACGTCACTTTCCTGATTGGCCAGAAACTGTTGCGATCTGAAAAAAACTGCCTCGATTCAATAGGCATCTGAACACCGTGAAAAGAACAGCGATTGCCCGACTCTGGTCGAACGCCATCGAGGGTTCACTTTCGTCTCGGTTTTTTGTTCAGTGCAGGCAAACAGAACTGGGCGTTTGACTGAGCCAAATACAGCTGCGGTGATATGGGAAATGATCGCACCTTGAATTCTGCAGCTTTAATAGCGATAGTGTTGAAGACTATAAAGGGGCTACGTCACTCAGCGAGATTGATAGACCAGCTGATCATAAGCAATAGTATTCACTTGTTTAAGAAAATGGCAACGTATTTGTGTAAGATAAGAGCCACTTCGAACAAAAGCTCTAGTGTCCTCAAATAACGGCATGAAATACATGCATTTAGAAATTACCATAATTTTGTTTTCCAGGAAGTGCCCCGAAGAATAACTACGTAATTGAAACGATCTATAAGGGTATTTTCTGAACTGCAGCTGTTAGATGTAACTACATACATAAATTAGTTTGCCATTGATAGACCGACAGGCATATTCACAGGGAACAGCTGGGGCTCATGCTCCGGTCCTCTATGAGCTATTGCCATTATGTCAAAGTCATTTAGGTATCTGATGAAAAAAGGAAGGGGAAGAAGTTGTGAGCATATATAGTCCGTCGGTGAAGATATTTAGGGTTTCATCCCAACAACCCCTGAATGTCAGCGTAAGAGCTAGATCAAGTGAATGCAGATCGTGTCAATAATTAAGATATCAGGAAATACTGAAGATGCATGTTTATGATGTAAGCTGTGTTGCTGGGAGAGCAGACGGTCCTGACAGCTACCTCACGTAACAAAACAACTATGGGTAAAGGTCGGCACGCTGTTGAAATGTTGGGAGAATGCCGGAGCATTGTCAGCCGAAACTGGACCAGTGCTTTACCAATATGCGCTTTTACGAGGTTACTTATACGCTGTTCAGCTATGTTGGACCAACATTTGATTGCTCTCGTGAAAAGCCCAAGAAATCAAACTGTCAGTTGAATTTACGCATTATTTTTCTATGTGTATCAGGAAATTAGACAAATTTCAGTTGCAAGAAAAAAATATGCCAAAGTTAATCATTTCTAGCCGAGATTCTAGATTTAGCAATTTCCGATTTAGAAACGACGACGCGCTGGATTAATTTTTAATAAGCGATCACACATTATAAAAGATCGCACTTACTACGATGAAAATTTATTATTATACAATAATTGTCATCTTGAATGAAGCCAAGAAAATTTTACAAGGAAGACTGCTCATTATCACTAAGTCGTATATCTATATTGAGTCACAGGTAATTGTTCTATCCATGTTAAGAATATCCTCGATACTGAATCAATACATTAGCATTGATGCACTAGCATTCCCTTATCTTGTGGGTAGGAAAACTAACTGCTTCGTTGGCTGACCTTTCATCGACAATGTTGGTCCTTGATTGTGAAACAAAATTGCATGGACGTTCCCAAAATGAACAGTGGGCCAATATTGAGATAAAACGTTGGGCCGACATGGGGCCAAGGTTCAATGCTACGTGGGACACGAGGTCTCATAATGAGCTTGGGTACTGTTACTTAAGGTAAGCTTTGGTAAGGTTAGGCACAGATAGGGCTGGTTTTAATACAATTTGACATAAATTGAGAATTTAGTTGAACTCAACACAATAAAGCTAGTTAGGATGTAAAAGTAGGCATCATCCTAAAATTTACTAAAATTTAAATAGTTCGCAATTATTATTTTAAAAACTCCCGTTACCAAGCATTTACTGAATTGCTAATGATGGGCCGATTGCGGACTGGTTTTATTGACAGTATTTTCTTCGATCACTGCTCTGACAGCGACATGTCATAGGTAGCAATCGTATATTATATTCATGTTATTGTAAAGTTGGAGTGGTTTTTTCGTGTTATATATTATTTCTGGTATGTTATTATCATGTTATTTTTAGATTACAACGTAATATTTCTTTGTTTAGTTTATATCTTATACCATGATTATATTATAATAATGTTACTCGTCAATATTATTTCCTAACATTGATTTAATGTTCAACAAAATCTTAAATTCAACTTTATTCGAAATATTAAACTAACAAGTAAAATATACTTCTTCAACATTAGAAAAATATTAAATGTAATATTAAAATTATGTTTTAGACTAACAAATAAAATATACTGCGCACGCCTGTGACTTGGTTGAGTCACCACTTGAATTCGTATCTCACACTTATGTTTATTTTCGAATATTGTCCACTGTATACGGGAGATAAATGTTTGAATGCGTAGTTTTAACTAGTATCACATTAAGTTTATATCTGTATATTTGCAAACTTACTGTAATGTATCGAACTGAGCACATATCTTGAATCTGATCATTCGCTGTTAGATGTCTAAGGCGGAGTCCATTCAGTTTTAGCAAATACGGTTCGAGATAAAGCTGGCAAATAACTTTGTTCATGACTAAGACTTTCTTGCTACATTCTTCTCGAATGACAGGTTACCACTGGGGGGTAACTTGTCCTAGGATCCCTCTGCTGAAGCCTTAGCGGGACCACAAGGCGACCGCTGCACCCTCGGTGTTACCAGGGTCTCCATAGTCTGACGTGTAATATTTCAATGTTGGTAAATAATAATGAAATAACATGGACCTCACAACAATATAATTAAAATCTCATGGACCATTATTTTAGTATTACAGAATAACCATAATTTGACAGTTATTAGAAGATAATATTTTATTAATACTAAAATAATATTAGAAACCTCGTTTCAATATTAGTTTATTATTTCCTTGTAACGTCTAACATTATGCAACACTATTATTTTAATGTTTCCGAATAATGTTATCCTAACATTAAAATAATCGTGTAAAAATAATAATACTTCAGCATTGGGGATAATGAAGCAAATGTTACATCATTACATTATTCTAATACTAACATGACAATTTTTGCTACTTGGGTACGTCTGTAACAACACCACACAGCTACACGGTAGGCAATACACTTAGTAGAAAGAACATTTCAGTCAAATATTAATTAACATTTATCATTTTGCATGTGAGCTCTGAAATAAATGAAATCCATGAGGTGGTTATTTTATTCATGTGTTATTCTAATCAGATGTTTCATCAATTCACCTGCAATTAAAGTGCGTTTTGAAACGACTCTAGGTAATACTCTAACAACTATTTTTAACTTGTGTTTTCCCCAGGTAACCTTCAATAAGTCGAATGAGGTAATGCCTTATTCAAGTCTTAAGCTCATCATGCAGTTCACCAAGCTTCACCTGATTATTGAGCTCAGCAGCGTATTAAGTTGAGAAGCTCTGTCGCTGTGAGCAAGTTAGGGTCTCGCAGTGTGTTCGCAAGAACGCTTTCTTGACTAAGTATTCAAATCTTCCTAAGTGTATTGAATCGCCTGTATAAGCGCATACCTATATGCACAAATTTGTACATGTGTGTATATAATATCTGCTTCAGTCGATCAACAACAATATTATTTCACCGTTTCATGCATAGTGTTTCTAATCTTGCTGGAAAAGTGAGTGGACCATCCACTAATAATAATTTTAGGAAGAGGTTAACTTTCACTTTTGCTAGTTTGGAACGTCTCGAAATTAGACTGAATATAATTGGTAAATTTAAGAAAGACAATAACTGTGTATTTTACAACCATGAGATCCAGTGAATTTCTTACAGTAAGTTTCAATCATTGCTAATTCTGTGAACTCATGTTTGACGTTTTGTAGGGCTGCAGAGTCCATTTAATTCTGCGGTGAAATTTTGGGGGTAGTGTGCCCATAGAGATACGTCTACAGTTATATTCGTCGTAGTGAGAAAATTACTTGCTGACAGAGGTGAAGACTGTGCTACAGTGCTATACAAATTAGTTTAGACTGTGTCTACTTTTTCAACTTTTTATCACCCGCGAATGAAGTATGAGAAAGGGGACAATGTTTTCATTGAGGATTTAAGTATATACTGTATATACATTCATATATAATCGATTAGAAGCAATTGAAGAAATTTTGATTGGAAATTTCATTTATACGTTTGGAACAGCCGGTATCATAGTTACACCTTCCTATGATAACCTCTCTAAATTTCACAAGATTTCAAGAACTAAATCTAACAACTTTGACCCTCCCACCTGATGAGCTGGAGAACAGCGAAACACGCGTCGTGGGTATCAAAATTTCTTCAATTGCGTCTAATCGATCTACATCTATGCCATTTCAAGAGAATCATATATAATCGTATATATATGGTGGGTTGACCTAGATGTGACCCATGCCAAAAAACTAGGATTAGCTGGCCATCAAAAACAACCGGGATGAATTGTGTTTCCTGTCCACTAAGGAAGAAACAGAAGGAGCTGAGTCATAATAATAATTTTTCAGACAGTCTGGTGAGGCAAGCGTTGAGATGCAACTCGGCGGGCAGGAAACTTGACGCAAAGACCTTGGCGAGAACTGCCATACAATGAGACCTGGGTGTTGACCTTTTCCATACAGTCAGGTGGGTTGACTGAGACGTTAGCACTGTCAGAACTCTAGAGTAAGCTGGCCATAAAAAAAAAAAACGATGGCGTTGAATTTATCTCCAACGCAGGTGATGGTCTTACGCCACGAGGAGTAATAAGATCAACTTCCTTGTTTTTCCGTAAAAAGTTCTTTTTTCAGACATAAGAGTGTTCTGGTGGTATCTTGCTACTATTCTGGTGGCATTATGTTGTAAACTACAGTTCATGTACGAAAGATAGTTCTGTCAGATATCAGTGCATGCATACTTTTGTACAAAACTTCGTTATAGTAACGTCAAGTCAGTAGCGTCACTCCTTTTGCAGCGAGGCCTCATGCCCAGTAAGAAATTATCGTCGGCAGCATCGGTTTTTACCGGAATACCTAGGATTTTATGGACTATTATGAACGGATGACCGATTAAAAAGCTTTTCAGCGGCATGCGACTTGAAATATCTTGAAAGACGCCCGTTGATGACAATGGTTGATTTTCTGCAGCACAATCGCCGATGATGATAGGCGATTATCGATGACTTTTCTCTTAATTAGGTCTTCATTTTTCAACATTAACTGTTTTATATATATATATATATATATATATATATATATATATATATTTATATTCTGGTTCTAGATGGCGTACATATTGAAGAATTAGATCAGAAGCAAATAATATAGTTGAAATTCTTCAATATATATATATATATATATCGGACGTCAGAAGGGGCGGGTTTCAGCCCCTGCCCCGTTTCAATAGTTAGACAAAACCTTACAGATATAAGGTGGCCGAAATTCGATCGAACCCTCCATAGTCGTCCAAAATAATGGTGTAAGACGATAAGTCTGAATGCTAAGTCTGACTGGCTTTATAATAAAAAATCGAGGCATCTTGGGTAATTACACAATGGTGTCGTATGTTTATTGTATAAGCGTTTGTAAGATTGTTCAATTGCATTTTACCGTGTTTTTCGTCTTGGTAGAACGTTCTACTTTGCAATACATACTTTTCTTGGTGAATAAAATTAGTCCACTTTGTCTTTGTTTAACCTATGCGAAGAATTCTAACTCATGCAAAGCAATTGCTTTTACTTAGGTAAACATTTTTCCCACGATTTTCTGAGTTCTTTTTATGGTGCAGAAAATCGAGATGCAATATAAAACAACATCAAACCTGTGACCTATCATTTTCCTTTAATTATGACACTAAGTGTATGTGTAGTTTCAATTTGAGTTAATAAACTAGAGCACTCTGAGAGCGCTTACCTCCGCCTAGCAAGGCAACGGTAGCAAAAAATTCAAATTGGCTCTGAAACCATAATTTTTTTGTATGAACTCCAAAATCTGATCATTTGTGCCTTTTGATAGTAATAACAGCTTGTGCAATTTTCTAGAAGATTAGTTCATAACTTTTTGAGTTATACTGCTAACAAACGTTAAGACAAACATGAGTCAAACATTCAAACGAACAAACCGATCTGCACCAAAATTTGATCATTTATGTCTTTTAACATTACTAATAACACCTATAAATTCATAAAGATCTATTCTTTATTTTTTGAGTTATTGTGCTAACAAGCATAAAATTAAAAACAGTGACAAACGAACGAACGAACAAACGAATCATTACCAAAATTTGATCATTTACTCTTTGTCATACACCTAACAACTCATGTTAACTTCATAAAAATCCATCTAGAACTCTTTGAGTTTTGGCATTGAGAAAAATGAGGCAGACAATCAAAGAAAGAAACGGATGAACATATCTTCACCAAATGTTAATCATCTGTTTCTCCTAACTTACCTAACAATCCCCGCAAATTTTGTCCAAATCGGTTCAGAACTTTTTGAGTTATCTTGGTGAAAGACAGACAGACAGACAAAAATTACGAAAACATACCTCCTTGGCGGAGGTAATAATCAACAATTAGCGGGAGGTCTTTGTGGAATAGAAAAAAAAAAAAACAAGCCGCCCCTGCCCGCCCCCTCTATTTGCTCACAATAGTAACGTCATAGTCACGGCGGTCTCTGATTGACTGAAATTGACGTCAGAGTCAAGGCGGTCGCTGATTGGCAGAAATTTATCGCCTGCGTGTTCGCTGAGATGTGACATAACTAGCTGCAGTCAATGAGCAGTTTTGTAAACAAATTTTAGCAAACTCGGCAGTGCTACTCCTGAACTTGTGGAGAAATATATTTGCTGCGAACGTCTTCAGTTTCATTTGTTTTTTACGGGGTAATTTGCCTTTCGTTCATGATCGATATCACTCCCAAAAAACGCACAATTTCAGTAAAGTCCCACATAACGCGTCTATTTGTACTCCCGCTTTACGGTTACCCGCATAACGTTGTCTAAAATTATGTTCATGGTGTTCCCTGATATTCATAGAAAATGCGGGTTAGGAATTAGAGAGATATAAAACCAGAGCTATCGGGAAGTCTGAAATAACCTTTAACAAATTATGCATATTTAATCTACAAGAGTATACAATGAGTTGTATACAATAACAGCATTTTTTCACTGTTAGCTGACAACAATATAGCTATAAAAAATCTCTTATTAAGGTGAAACAATGAATAATAATCGCTGCTGTGTATTTTATTTTCTACTTTTTCCGAATTGTTCTAAGAGTACTTTCTGTAACGGTAGTCAATATTATCTTGCAATGTACATATTCGTGTCTCCGGCTTCATGTTTCTCAAAAACTTGCCTTTTAAAATCGATAATCACTTTATTTCTTTTCCGAGACGCCTGCTTTTCTTTTCTTGAGCTAAAATCCATCTTAAGGGTGTATAAAACTGTAATATATCCAGAAACAGATATGATTAAGTGTCCATCTGGCAACAGCTGGTGCACTGTATACACCCAATGATAGTTTCAATCAGAAAGTAAAGACCGTAACGGAAGGACTCACGGGAAATATCGAATAGTGACGTCATCAATGATGACTATACAGCTGAGCAGCCTATAAGTATTTTACTTGATTTTGCCAGAAAATTGCAAATTTTATGCCTAAAGCGCTTGAATAAATGAAGAGAACATATGCCATTTGAACAAAAAACAATTATATCAATAGAAAATTGCATTGAAGGCAGGCAGAAACTTTTAAAGCACCAAAGGCAAGAGTTATTCCGGTACTGCACCCTGATTTACCTTCTTCTTCGAAGTGATACCTTATTTACACGCCATATTCTCTTCACAGCCCTGTTAAAAAAACACATCAACGTATTTTCTCGACTTAATTGATTCAATCTCCCGCTCCTGACTGGCAGCTACTTGAGCTGCACCCATACAGACAACAAAGTAAATGATTGTCATCAGATACCGAAAGTTTGAACAATAACTGCTCCTATGGCTGCTCTCGCGTCAAAAAATAACACTGCTTATATTATTGGGTATGATTAAGAACCCAAATTAAGAAAGCCAGGACCGACCCTCAAAGAGTTTGACTCGTTTGTGTGACGCCACTCACAGACACTGCGGTCACAGCTAAGTTTTATTTTAGTGCCATTGATCCCTCACGCTACTCTGCTTCCTGATTCCCATTATAACGCCGCTAGCTTCATCATAACCACAGATGTTAATGCGAGTGTAAAATAGTTTTCTAAAAAAGTCACCTTTGAATGTTCACTTCCAATAGTATTTCAGGCAAATGTTAAGGACTTAAACGAATCCATGCGTTATTTGAACTTAGAAACATATTTTGCTAAATTTCATAATAATGTATTGCAGAATGTGCAACTTTAATACACTGGCCTCTTCGTACATACTTACTTTGGGCTATCGTTGGGTGCAAAACAGGATCTTTAATTCATCGTTAAATGTCAACTTATGATAGTTGCCGTGAAAATGACATTTTCTATAAAATCAGTATCGTAGAAAATATCAGGAGGGACTATCAATATTACGGAACAATTTGCGCTGTATGAGACGCGTTGTGTGAATTTCTCAAAGTCGATTTTCTGTCACGTAGTGGGAATATCGCGCTTTGTGAATCACGCTACGCGAGACTTTTCTGTATTGTAGCTCTTAGAAACAGTAGGTACTGGTCAGAGCATCTGACAGATTTCTGAGAACATGAAAGTGAATAAGTCAACTGTTGGCAATATTCTGAAAGGAAATGAAGACATTGGTGTACCTTCTGCAGTGCGACGAAGAAGATGTGAAAGAAAATGCAATACAACACCTCACGATGACAAGATTATCATCATAAATAGTGTAAAGGATCATAAGAAATCAAGTGCAGACCTTCAGAGAAATCTGCCTCCAGCGAGCGTAGGTGTTTCTTCTTCGATTGTTAGACGAAGGCTCCTTGACGTTACTACAGGTGCCAGAAAACTGTAAACGAAACAGTTATTGACATCTTTTATGAAGAAATAATGCCTTTGCAGGGCACGTAAGTATACTGGATGGACGGCAGACAAATGGGGGACAGTAATCTTTTCAGATGAATTGTATGTTGAAGTACATGGTTACAGGTCAGACGTCATTGGATGAAGAATATGTTAACCACTTCGGTCAGGACACATTCAAAAAGCGCCCAATAAATGCACATAAAAAATGTTTTGGTGTAATTCTAGTGCTAGAGGTATAGCGCGTCTTAATACTGCCAAAGGCATGGTAAACAGCGATATATACATGGCAATTTTGCATTCATTTGCTTCCTTTGATGAAAAGGGACTTCAGTGACAGAGAAGGCATTTTTCAGCATGACCTCGCACCATGCCATACTCCACGCAAAATGCTCAAACTATTTGAAGAAAGTGCACTAACGGTTCTAGACTGGCCTGCAAATTTTCCTGATATAAATCTAATAGAAAATCAATGGGCAATAATCGAACGTAGGCTCTAGAAAGAAGACTGTTCGGCCATGCAAAAGCTGATTAGTGCCGTTAGTAATTAACCGTAGAACCCCATCGTCCATTTGAGTTACATTAACCACAATCCGGGGAGAAATTCACGCGATTTGGGAATATATAAAATAAACAAAGTATATTTTGATTTAAGGTTTATTACATAATACACGGTAAAAAATAACTCATTAGCTTTTGAATTATGCGTGGCATTCTTAATATGTATCTCTTCTTAATGCTGTTACTGGCTTTATAGTAAACTAAACTACAAATGAGAGAATTCAATATCTGCTGAGAAAGAAAACATGCATAAATAAATAGTCCGGCTCTTGGAGACTTTTCCTGTTGTAGAACGGTGCTGAAGTACTTGAATTTTCTTATGAGTTAGTTACAGCCCTCTACGGCCAGTGGGAGCTGTATGGGGAGAAAACCGCTTTATAACAGAAGTCTGCAAGAGCAGGACTATTGTTTGGCGCGGTTTTCTCAGCACATTTTAAAATCTTGATATTTTTAGTTTTGATCACTATAAAGTCAGTAACAATAGTAAGAATAAGTACAAATTTTGTTATCTAGTCATAATTCAAAAGCTAATGACACTTACTAGAACAGTAAAACACCTATGATTTCACAAGATTGTTCAGTCACCACAACATAGGCAGATTATCATATTGGTAAAGAGTCTCACGATTACAATAACGTCGGGTGAAGTTCTCCAAAAGCAAAAACATTCGCCAGTGGAGGTAAATGCCATGCCCCGAGCGCACCCCCTCTACCATGACACACAAAAAAACTGAAGCTACTGAGAAGCGGAGCCATGTGACGCATGCGCATGTGTGTGAGTCACGTGATCAGAACATGCAGCCGGGTGAAAATCTCTCCACGATAAAGTTTTAGGGTTAAGGTCTGGTACAATGGTGAAGAATTACCGTAGCAGAAAAGTATTCAACTCTGGTCAAATGTATGACAAATCGAGTGCAAATGCTTGTAAAGGCGAGAGGAGGTCACACCTGCTGTTAAACATATCAACTCTAATGCCATTGACATACTTTTTAAATGAACTTCAATTTAGCACATACATGCATTGCTTCATCACTGTCCGAGATAATTTGCACAACACTGTAGTTGTGTGCAATGTTCACCCTTCTCCGAAGAACGCAATCAATTTGTCGACAAACTTGCCTTGCACTTCCCAGTGGCTAATGTGACAGATGAAAATTTAACGCCACCGCAAATATGAGGAAAGGCGTTTTCAGCAGCATATTATAAACATCCTTAGTTCGAGCTTTTGTTCAAAGCTTAGCATCACGACAACTTAACAAGAAATTTGTGCAATAGGTATATGTCTAAAGTTTTGTAGATTTGTGGTTATTTTCAGTTAAGAAAAATGAAATCTATATAAAGCAATGAAAACCCGAATCTCCTTTGTTTTTATTTCGGTTTTTACTCTTGCTGTAACTCACGATTGGGAAAGATCTATGAAATTTCTTATCCGATTTATTTTTTTAAATACACAACTAAAATCGCCGATATAAAATGAGTCTAGGACACAAAAAACTTTCTAATTATAAGGTCTACCCTTTTTAATTATTATAGTTCCATTGCTAAAATATAAAATTATGTCAACGCGTGAAGCCCGGCTTAACCAGGGAAATCGATGAAAACAGACAGTATCTTAAAGTTCTATTTGCCGAGTCCAATATCACAGCACAAGCGACAAATTCATTTTGTGCAGACTCTGATGTCCCCTCTAACAACCATTTGCTGAGCACATCCCGTGCTGCCTAAATGAACTACTCTGCTCACTAACTTGCAGAACTTTGTTCGCTATGTTTGATGTTTCACTAAACTAACGAATCAATACTAAGTAGAGGACGAAGTTAGTTTTGCTGGTACAACGAAATTGCTGGTCCATGTTGAGCCTGGCGACAGTGGCGGCATAGCGAGCGTGTGAATTGTGAATTAAATTGCTTACGGGGGCGGGGGGAGGTGAGAACGCAGTATTGAACCTGGCTATGCATGGGTTTTAGAGATCATAATATTGTAAATGCAGAAGCCTTTCACGGACTACATAGTTATAATTTTTCAGTAGTTTGCCCTCATATTGTATTACAACATCCAATCCATTCTTTTTTTGGGACTACACAGAGACTCCAAAAGGAAACTCAAAGCAGTGGGCTGTGCTATGCCGAGTGTCCCAGAAAAAATGACAGTCTAACTTTAAATTAGTGGAACTCAAAGGCTGTTATAGATATTCTGGTTCTGTGAACCCTGTTTTGAGTAGTAACAATATATATTTCGATGTTGAAAATTTCATTAAGGCATTTTCTTCGTTTGATATTGTGACACTAGCGGTTTCAGTAAAAGCTACCGAACGAATGCTTCCTGAACGACGAAAAATAATGAGCAATCATTGTTCAGAATTTAAAAATTAACCAAAATGCATAAATAATTAAACGCCCAATAAAAATCAATACCCAATAAAAACAATGATAAATCAGTAACTTCATTCGAAGCACCACTTCCTTTGACATGTCCTCTATTCCACTCCAAATACCGTTGAACATGGCTTTCAATACTCTGTGGTTATCTTTCAGAAAATTGACTTCATGGGTGATGCTGTCTTGCATTGGTTTATATTTTCCGATGCAGTAGAATATACAGTATATTAATTTTTAAATGGACCAATAATTTAAGCGAAAATCTCAAGGGGTTAAATCTGGTCATCCTCGTGGCCACTGAATATCAGGATTAAAGGCAACATGGCCGAAAAACTCTCAGTCCTCTGATGATGAGCACTCTATGAGCTCGGACTCCGTCTTGAAACCAACAAAGTCTTTTGAATCGTTGCCGTGATTACGATGCAGTTCTGAGACTGTTCTATCGTCGACTCGTTGTTCATGTTGAGGTGTCCAACTCCGTTCAGATTGTTGTCGTAATATACGGATCAACTAGAGAGCCAGTCGCTTATATACCGAACCACAGAGAAAGTTTAGCCTGGCAAATAGGAGTGTTGAGATTGAATTCGTGATTACCTAGCATCGTATACTGTCTAACTTTGTGGCTATTTGCTTCTCCATTGATGAAAAAGGCTGTCATTTCCCCAATGAAATGTTTTCTAAGAAACGAGCTGGCTTGTGGAGAAGCCACTTATTGTATTCTCTAAATTGAGGTAAAATCAATTTGAAGAAGTTGGTATCTTGCATTTATCTTGCAGGGACTTGACTATAATTCAGGCTTAATAACATGATTAATCGTTTAGTTCAGATAATGGTATATTATTTATGACTGATACATTTGGATTTGATAGATTAATAAAATAAGGGGTGTTTTTTGTCAAACTAATCCGTGATAAAACAACTTGCCATATCATAACAGTACACAGTTTATTGCTTGCTTATCTGCTTGCCTAGTTGGTTCGGTTACCAACACTCATTAGATGCAGTCTTGGCGACTGCTGTATGGGCGCTCTATTTGAGTAATAAGCTATAACTAGAGCCCGGATTTCTAGCATTTATTCGATTATTGCTATTACGACTATCAATGCAAATAAAAATTTGCATTTATTGGAAAATATGCTACTCTACTATAAACGGTATTTTGATCAGACACAAAGCCAAAAGGTAGTCATTATGCAATAAATGGCTATAAAACATGCACAAAGTAGTCCGTATTTGTACCGCTAAAAATAAAATTATTTATTTGTGAGGATACGCTGAATAAATAATTAATATATAATAAAGTTTTCCATGTTTCAACTTTATTTAAATTTCCTATGAAACAAAGCACAAGGAATTGCGCTGGTCACTATCATTCTGGTCACGATATTACCAGTTACTCAAGTGCTGGTAGTGGGTGAGTTTACTGATACGACGGTAGGGCAGATCTCGGCAGCAATAATAGGCACACTTGAATTAAACAAAGAATCTGGCATGTTTCTGCTAAATTCTACTCAATTAAAACGCACAAATAGTACAAGAAAAACGCAGTTCAGAAATTGATCGCTTGTAAGCTTGGTCGTTTTGCTGAGGGTTGCTACGGTGTCGTGTTGATGTTTCTTCTGTTGATGACTTTTTGGAAGAGCTGCTGAAGAGTTATTTATTTCCGAAACATAGTTTCTTAAATTTAGGTAAAAAGGCTTCATTGACGATTCAGTGTTAGTTGTTCATCTTTTGTATTTTTGGAATCACAGAGATAGTTGTAGACACACAATATGACTCAGTTACAATTCAATTAGAGGGCGATGAATGGTCATGGCAAATGAGACCATGACGTCGCTAACGCACTCTACTAGGTGTATAAAAATAGAGGCTAGCGGAACAAGCTAGAGGGCGACTGCCTGTCAGCCCTCCAAACTCAAAACTAACTCCGTTCGAACGGGTTAAACCCTCGACAGGTCGGGTTCAACCCTCTCAACCCGCATCGTCCAATGCAAACATTTCTATCGTAAAAACATCCCCTCCTACGTATGCTTATTCGTCACTGCTCTGATGGCGTCACCGCGAATTGCCTCAGATAACTTCCCACGAGGGTGTAGAGAACCCTGATTGGTGGCTTCCCTTGTTGATGAGGCCCTTCCTTTAGCTGTCCCTTGATCCTAACCAACAAAAATAAGTAAAACTGTAGACCCTTACAAAAATATCGGTTACCAGCTGCTTTTCACGCATCATTTGACTCGCAAACATCGAAACTCAAGCATGGTTCACCTTTTGCTTGTCCTTCAGCAACTCATTAATTTTCGACCATAGGTTGTCTCAACCATAGACCTGCACGACCCTTTTTTGAACCTGATGCACTCGCAGCTGTCCTCTGCTTCGGACCTCCCGTTAATCACTGCACTATCCCTAGGCCGAGTCGAGTGTTTTATAATTTGTACAGGATTTGTACAGGCATGTTTCGCCTGGCGAGCAATTATTTGAGATTGAACTGCTTTTAGTAAAGAACCCGTCCAATCATTTTGTTTTGACGCACATATTATTAAATGACCTATCACTACGTACATGTGCATCACGATATTATCTTCCAATGTTTTCCTAATAATATACCGATACTGATTGCAGCTTTCTGACAACCACTGAAAACATGATTCTTATTAGGAGGGTCGAATTATCAGGATATGCGGCAGGAATTCTTATGATTACGACACCCTTCCCCGTCCTCCGAAAACGCTCGCCGGCCTCAATTCTCGAACAATTTTCAACTATCAAGTTTATATACATTTGATGGCTTGCATCCAATCAACATAATTTTAACCAGCATATGTACATCCTATTCATTCACATTCAATTCACCGCACATACCTGTTTTGTCGGTGCTAAATAGACGAAAAGAAACACACATACATAAATACCAAAAATTACACATTTCATATACTATGTAGAGGTCAACCTAGTATGTCTGTGATGTCCAATTAGCAGCGCTAGTGGTCGGATGTCTGTGGAGTGGCTGGCACGCGCTAGGTCTCGTCCGTCTGCTACACGATGGGTTTTATCGTCGACATCCGTATTATATTGGTCGTAGTCATCCCCATGTAGTTGGCGTTCCACACAGTGATATACCGCGCGCCGTTTTCTTTCTCCGTTCAATTGTTGTAGCAACGGCGTTATGGGAAGCAATAACTGGCGTTCTCAGGGGCACTCTCGCGTGCGTGTCTAGAAGTCCTTGTTAATGGAATGCATTAAGTACGGGGGGTTAAGAGAACACTTCCGATATTAAATTCTTCAAAGCATCCCGGGCTTCACTGAAATACGCAGGGTGAAGTTGACGTATACGTCAACCACCAGCACTACGGCTCTTAAGCAAGCAGGTAAATTAAGAGAACAATTGAATTCGAGAGGCTTCCAACTCTCAAAAACATTCGGTCCGGCTTTGGCGCCTTATGCGAATGGGCGATATAATTTATGTAACGTTGAACTGATATTATAACATCGCGGGCCGTCCTTGCCACGCGGACATTCCTTTGGGGGTAATTTAACAGCAATGGCGAATCCTTTAGTTAACTCCTTTTGCCAGCTGTGACGTGCCGCGAACGAGAGTGCGCGTGTATGTTTGCATAATGGTCGACTTGCTATAATAAATCCTCATCCGTACATGTGTATGTACATATGTGTTGTAAAAGCGATAGGCCATGGATGAAACCCGTATACGTGAGAGCACAGTCGTTACAATAATTACATAGGGGTCGTTAACATCTGTATCTGTTGACCTCTTTACGAAGAAACACACCTGTCAAAACTATTCAGCTCGTGTACACCTTCAGCAATGAATTGCATGAAAAATTGTTATATCGCATGTGTAAATACTACATAGCAGACTCGTCAGCCTGGGTTACCAGAATTGCGGTGCGCACCATTTTTTCAGCCTTAATTTAAAAATCTTAATTTAAGGATTTTACCTCATCTTCGTTATTCCTTTAACACTCCAAACGCATGAAAGCTTAGTCTACTTTGCATATATGAGTGATCTTTGCAATTCACCTATGTGTTATTTAATATCAATGAGAAAGACCTCTTGACAACACAGCGAATGTTGTAATGCATACGCGAAAATGCGTAAGAGTGATGACGAGTTTAGAGAGGCAAGAATGATCTGTGTATCGTCGACGGCTGAGTGTTTTTTTTTTTGTTTTGTTTTAATTATTTCCCTGATTATGAAATGCAGAGCGAAACTCAGGGAATTGATGGAAATTTTTTTTTTGTACCCTGCAATTTTTAAAGTCCATTTTTGTAACCATTACTCTCACAGAATTTGAATTTTTCAGCGATAGAGCGATAATCTCGTCATGCCCATCTCGTAATGGTGAGAAATTTCTCTGTAATTAGTGAGAGGCTGTCACCCTGTAAGCTCCGATATGACGAACCGTTTACATATATTTATCAAATAAACAGTCTTTGTGGCATTCCTAGTTTCTTAAATGCACAATAATAATGATACCACTTCAAATAGTGACGAATTTCACCCTGCGTAATCCAACTTACAATCGTAAATATTTTCTCTATATTAAATTAAACCTTTACGTGACGCCTACATTAGACAGTCGCATGTGGAAACACGCACAACACTAAAGTGGAACAGTATAAAAATTTTCGGAACGTGATGCACTCCCTAAATACACAGATCGTTCAAATATATTTATATTTCTACTGCAAGTTTACCACTTTTTCTTTGACAGTACATTTTTCTTGATATTCATGTAACACATTTCAGAACGAAATTTTGCTTGCGGTATATTCTTTATTGTTATTTTTTTTTTTCAACGCCTAAGTCGAGTTTTAGTGACTGATTTATTTCTCATTTTCGGAATGATACCGAAACGTGGATAAAATGCGTGTGACTAATTTTTTTTTAAGCAGAGTGATCATCCATCCGTAAGAGATTAAATTCAAGATGGTCCTTTTAAACATCAGCTCATGCTGCAATTATATGAAATTTTGACTGTGAAACTTTTATGCTGGAAATAGCGAATCGTAATTCAGAACGCTGCTTAACACTCCGCATATAGGGCCAGTACAGAAAAATATGACGAAATCAATATCACATTTTGATTTCTACTTAAAGTGTATAATGTACCGTAGTTATCTTGAAATTATTCATGCACAACAAGGAAAAATTGTAAAGTACCAACCACAAGTAAAGGCTTCTAAATCATGAAATAGAAAATCGTTGTACACAAATGCACACATATTAAGTTTCGCAAATCATAGTATTCGCATTGTGACACTTTTATTACCTAATATTTTGCATTTCATGCTGAAAATGCGGGCGACAGGAAAAATAAAACAGATGAAGCATTAAGACGTCGCTATAAAGTACGAGAGCACTTCACATCGACGCTCAACATTGCAAATGCTGGTGAAACAAAAAAAACCTGCGCAAGCATGTTCCAGGACGATCCTTTCTAAAATTGTCAAGATGCATATTTTTTTCTTTTTTTTAACATACACTTCCATAGGTACATCAATTCTGATTGCCATATGACTGAATTGACTTCAAACCTTCATCCTATGATCCAAGTTTTCTATTCTTCCCAAATCGAACTCACAATTATTCAATACGACACTCGTTGGCACTAAAGTTTTTTTTTTATGAACCTCTCTACGTTTATCCACTGCTGAATTTTAAATCGAAGATGCGACAAATTCTTCAGCGGATATCAGTCGGCTGGGATTCGTGTGTGGCCACAACAGTAATCCTAGTCGAGAGAATTCCGCTTACAAAATTTGTTGCACATATACCGGTGTAAGCCGCATAACCATATTTAGCAAGTACCTTGCACCCTATACTGAAGCACATACAATATGTTCGCGCAGATTCTTAATCATACATTACCATACTTACGTATACTATTTTTTTATTTTTTCTGAGGGCCCTCTTTTTTTCTAATTTTTTGCAGTTTCTATTGAGTTTTCACTTCCTAGTCTTTCTGCAAATTCCGTTGATAATTTCCGCTCGTCGGTTGATTTTCTTATTTTCAGTACTTGGACGCTGAGCCTACATTAAAGATGTTCGCGATGCACTCGCTCTTGTCTGGATGTTGGACCTCGCTACTGGACCTCTTGATGACGATGAGTCGATGACATTGCTGCAGAGCTCGTCGGAGTATCAATTTTTTGGGAAAAACTTCACGGAATGAATTGGGCGTTGAAATGTAGACCGTACAGTTGCGCACCGTTCGATTGTAATTTAGAGACCATAGACTGCTGCACTCATTCTGAAGACGACGTCGTTGATGTTAATGCACCCTTCTAAATGAAAATTGCCGGCCACAGATGACGTCGACGATTGACAGAAAAATACTCGGTTGGTGGGTTTATATTAGCTCTTATTTTGGCATGCGGGTAATTCCGGTGGTATATATTTTTTCACTGCCGATGAACATTTTTCCGCGCACTATAGTGGCACACGTCATTTATATTTGATGAACTGACGACACGTTGCACGATTTCATGGGTTGCAACGTTGAAGCAACGGAAGAACACACACAAAAACACTGCTGTCACTGGCGAAATTGAAACTCACCACTGTTGGTGGAGATTAAAATTGGCACGCTTGACGAATCACAAAACGATGACACTGGAGACTCTCCGCAAGCACTTGAGATACATATAATCACTTCACTAAGGTTGAGATGAGCAGAGAGAACGAATTTCGGTAGCAGCCGATGAGAGCGGTCGTTTTTTCTTCATTCTGGCTGTAGGTTCGAAGACCGATGTTTTGGATGTTATTAAACACGGGTCATCCCGACTTGCTGCCACCATTGTCGTGTTGATGTTTCTTCTGTTGATGACTTTTTGGAAGATCTGCTGAACAGTTATTTATTTCCGAAATATAGTTTCTTAAATTTACGTAAAAAGGCTTCATTGACGACTCAGTGTTAGTGGTTCAACTTTTGTATTTTTGGAATCACAGAAATAGTTGTAGACGCACAATATGACTCAGTTACAATTCAATTACAGGGCGATGAATGGTCATGGCAAATAAGGCCATGACGTCGCTAACGCACTTTACTAGGTTTATAAAAATAGAGGCTAGCGGAACAAGCTGGAGGGCGACTGCCTGTCAGCATTACAAACTCAAAACTGACTAACTAACTAACTAACCCTCGACAGGTCGGGTTCAACCCCCTCAACCCGCATCGTCCAATGCAAACATTTCTATCGTAAAAACATCCCCTCCTACGTATGCTTATTCGTCACTGCTCTGATAACGTCACCGCGAATTTCCTCAGNCGACAGGTCGGGTTCAACCCCCTCAACCCGCATCGTCCAATGCAAACATTTCTATCGTAAAAACATCCCCTCCTACGTATGCTTATTCGTCACTGCTCTGATAACGTCACCGCGAATTTCCTCAGATAACTTCCCACGAGGGTGTAGAGAACCCTCATTGGTGGCTTCCCTTGTTGAGGAGGCCCCTCCTTTAGCTGTCCCTTGATTCTAACCAAGAAAAATAAGTAAAACTGTAGACTCCTTACAAAAATATCGGTTACCAGCTGCTTTTCACGCATCATTTGACTCGCGAACGCCGAAACTCAAGCTTGGTTCACCTTTTGCTTGTCCTTCAGCAACTCATTAATTTTCGACCATAGGTTGTCACAACCAAAGACCTGCACGATCCTTTTTTGAACCTGCTACACTCGCAGCTGCCCTCTGCTTCGGGCCTCCCATCAATTATTGCACTATCCCTAGGCCGAGTCGAGCGTTTTATAATTTATTCAGGATTTGTACAGGCTTGTTTCGCCTGGCGAGCAATAATTTGAGATTGAACTGCTTTTAGTAAAGAACCCGTCCAATTATTTTGTTTTGACGCACAAATTATTAAATGACCTATCACTACGTACATGTGCTTCACGATATTAGCTTCCAATGTTTTCCTAATAGTATACCGATACTGATTGCAGCTTTCTGACAACCACTAAAAACATGATTCTTATTAGGAGGGTCGTAATTATCAGGATTTGCGGCAGGAATTCTTATGATTACGACAACGGGGTTGCTGTCTGCTGGTCAGTTTGCGTACAGAACTGGCTTGGGTTGCTGTGACGCGCTGTTATCAGTGTCATACAATTTACAGTCTGCGCTAGATTCTAGGTCCGAGGAGCGCCTTGTCTAGTTGGACTTTGGCGCAGCGTTTGACAGGGTTAACCACAGGGGTCTATAATACAAGCTGGAGTCATTGGTGTGGGTGGCAGGGTTCTGTCAATCATTCGCGATTTTGTTTCTGAGCGAACGCAGAGTCTGTCTGTTTATGGCGTTTTGAGCTCCTCAACCGCATTAGTGTCTGGCGTCTCTCAGGGTAGTGTGCTTGGCCCGCTGTTGTTCATTTTGTATACTAGTGATATGTTCTCTTCGCATGAAAACACGATGATCAACTATGCCGACGATTCTACATTGATAGCAGTGATACCTGCTCCTAGCATACGTAATGCTGTTGCCCAGTCTCTGAATAGGGATATGTCACGCATTAATGCATGGTGCTCGGGCCAGAGTATGAAGCTGAATGCCAGTAAGAACAAGTCGATGTCCATAATTATCAGTCGGTCTCGGACACTTGTACCGCAGCATCCCCAACTGGAGATTGCTCACACTTTGCTTCACAAGTCTAGCTCCTTCGAGATTCTTGGTCTTGTCTTTGATGAAAAGCTGACTTTTGAGCCGTATATTAGGAGGTTGGTGTCAGGTGCTTCCACTAAGATTGGGCTCCTACGTAAGGTGAACTCTGTGTTGGTGACAGTGAGGTTGTCCGCAGATATTTTTACGCCTTTTTGTTGCCTGTGTTGAAGTATTGCTCACCGGTCTGGGCTTCAGCTGCTGACACTCACTTGCGTCTGTTGGACCGACTTGTTAGTTGAGCCAGCAGGCTGTGCGCTGATAATGATCTGGCGAACAGGTCCCGCAGGAGAAGAGTAACCGAGCTCCGTATATTTTACAAGGTGTACCTACAACAATGAGAGGCATTGGTTGTAGTCTTCTCTCCCTGCCCTCAAGGTCTTAGGAGAGAGACACGTGATGCGTGCGGCGCGCACTCTTTCACGTTGGAGGATGGATGCCGAACTAATCCGTTCGGTCGGCGCTTCCTGCCCTGATCGGCTAAGGTTTGGAATTTGTTGCCGGCATCGGCTTCCGGTCGTATTGGCCTGCAGGCGTTTTAGTAAGCTGGTAATGGATTGTTGCTTCTTCAGACTTCAGACAGAAGGCACCTGATGTGCTCCTTCTCTCACAGCCTACTGTAACGAGATGGGGTACATGGATAACCGCAGCATTATATTTTGCTAGACATTTTACAGTCGTGAAGGTAGGACAAATATGCATTATGCAATCAGTTCATGCTATCTGGAAAAGTGCATTTATAAGACATACTGACAGTATGAATTATTTTATATATCATGTAAAACACTAAATTATATGGTAAGCTCCTAGAACAGTCCAGCGCTGGAGTTACTTATGTAGGAACCGAGCATTCAATCAGGTTCCTATTATAATACTGTACAGCATTCTATATACTGTAGTCTCCTATGGGATTCAAGCCTTGAGTCTTGTCATTATTTTTATTTGACTGGTATTCAGGACATGAACTCCACCGAGCTCATGCATGTAGGAGAGTTCTTTCAGTGAATAACCTGACCTAACCTGATGTAACCCTGACGTGAGGTAACCTAGGGTTACGTTAGGTTACATTAGTTGTTAAATGTAAATAAAGTTGTTTTATTTCATTCTTATATGTACTACAAAACTGAGCACTATAAAGAAAGCTCATGCAATAGGCGCATAAGTTGAGTGAAAAAAAAAACACGGTTTCCAATTAAAATAATAACTTCCTCCCAGATTTATTTTTTTATACCTACGAATGAAAGAAAACTAATGAGTTTTAGTAAAAATTTGCAAAGTTTCCGAGCTATTTCTACTAATGAGCACTATTCTGCTAGAAATAAAAACTATTTTGTTATGATACCTGCAATACCGATTTTTTTTAAGTGCTGGTTTGGCTAGATTTTTAGCGCTATTTAGTCATTTTTTAGGACTAGAAATTCGGGCTCTAGCTATAACAAGCTAAGCATATTACCTTACGTGTGCAACTGCTATTGCAACTG
This sequence comes from Parhyale hawaiensis, assembly GCA_001587735.2. NCBI lineage: Eukaryota > Metazoa > Arthropoda > Malacostraca > Amphipoda > Hyalidae > Parhyale > Parhyale hawaiensis. The sequence goes on along the minus strand of LQNS02277220.1, from coordinate 5,628,072 downwards.
CGTTTAAAAATGAACGAAGTTCCGACTGAGAGTGTTCATTATTCCACACCCTTACGCAAACATACCTTTTGAAGCCTCTACTAAAATGTTTAATGTAATAGTATCATGAGAAGAAGCAAAATGAATTTTTTAATGTGATGAAATTTCAAGTTGTCGCACAAAATAATTTTACAGAAATAAATCATCTGCTATAGTTTTTGAATTATATATAGTGGTTCAAATGTGAGTGAACATCTTCTCGAACACTCGGTAAAGGAGAATGATAGATTTTCTTAGACTAGTGGACCCATGCGTGAAAAATTTCACGCAATAATCTATATGTTTGCCTAATTCCTGTAGGCCGGCGCGGAATTTTCTGACTTACTTCTTCATTTTATTCATTGATCCTTTTTCGTGCTCTCATCCTTAGGTCTTCTATAATGATAGGGGGAAGTAAAATTTTGAGTAAACTACTCCAATAAACTTGAATGCAACTCTAGCCAGATCAGCTTATATACAATGTCACCGCTCCGTAGCAATGATTTTGTTGATACCATCTTTTCAACTGAAACATCTGCTTCATTTGAAGTGCTGAATTTTTGGTCTATGAAGAGAAAACTACTCCGTCACATAAGAAAGACAGTAGGCTAGAAGAAATAATTGTATACTGTCCGTGAAAAATCATTACCTCCAGAACGCTTCGTTGACCATCTGCCGAATTTATACGCCGTGACCTGAAGAAAAAAGTTATAAAATCGGACTCCAGAAGCTGCACACATATTGTTCCGATTTCAAGAAGTGTTCAAGCAAGAAATGTCTCCAGATAAAGGGATAAGGATCAGCCATCGCCATCTTCTGCAACCTGGTCATCGATTTCTAAGTAATTACAAAGTCAGCAAACTGGCCGATTTTTTACCTATTTCCTTCAAATGCGGACACAAAATATATAAATAAATGAATACACGAGGCGTTTTATTATATTAAGATAGCTGGCAGTATATGGACGAAGAGGCTCATTCTCAGAGAGCAGCCGAGTATTGCGCTCTGGCCCTCAATGAACTTTTGCGGTTACATCAAAATATAAAATAATAATAATAAAAAGTTAAGACCTATATACTTGTATCTATTTGTTTATTAATTTGTTGGTTTAATTGCCCATTTTCTGTCATGCCTGGAGAAAAAATATAGACAAAATTAGGCCAGGTTGCATACCATGGCAAATATATGCAACCTGATATAGCCTTATAAAGACGTTGTATTCGGAACACGTACTGAAGATATTTGAAGCATCCCCTAGCACTCTCATGCATCCTGATTCTTAATTTCTTCCCATTTCTTCCCAGATATATTTTTTTGCATCACTTATTCTCTTATTCTTTCAACTTCATATCAATCATAGACGGAACAAATATCAGCTGAGCGCAATAATTGCCCCTACATGATATCCTGGTGTATGCATGATACCGAGTAAAAATTAAATACTTTGAGCGATTCTTGACTGCCTTCAAAAAATATACAATTACTAGTGGACCCGCGAGTGAAAAACAATTCACGCACTAATCTATAAATTTGCTTAATATAGGCCAGTGCGGAATTTTACCTTCCTTGACATACTTCTTATTCATCACAGGAAAGTTGTTATGGCACTTCTGCATTGATTGTACTTTCCTTGCTAAAATATAGAGAAAAACGCTACGACGCATAACTCAAATTATCGTAAACGATACGTGCTTTCTTCTGAGCAGTGCACTTCTGCAATAGGAAAGGAGCTCACTCCTTTTCTCCCTTAGATGACATGCAAAAAATTAACTGTATTAGTAAGCGCTGAAACATCACTGAATATCATTTCTGCTGCGTATCCAGAATACACAGTGATATAGTTTCAGCAGAGCAAAAGTTTCGCTCCCAAGAAGTTGGAATAAATAATTACTACGTCTACTACACGGGAAAAAATCGGTTCCTCTACTCTTCCCTCTTTTTCTACAAAATGGGTACATCGTGCCAAAAGAAAATACAATTTCGATGGAAAGAACTAATGAATATCAGACTCCACGGGAGCGACAAGAGAAACTGCAAGCGCAAGAGCTGCATTCAATAGATACCTGCGAGAAAAAAATTACCGCACTAATCGACATGTTTGCCTACTACCTATAAGCGGAATCTTCTCTGGCTCACTTCTTAAATTTCTTCATTGATCCTCTGTCGTGCTCTCATCCTTAGGTCTTCTATATCGCAAGGCAGAAATAAAATCTTGAGTAAAACACGCCAATAAACTTGAATGCAACGCCAGTCCGATTAGTTTATAAACAATGTTGGCGCTCCGTAGAAATGATATCGTTGATACCGTCTTTCGAACTGAAACATCTGCTTCACTTGAACTTCCGAAAATTTTGGCCTTTGAAGAGAAAACTGCTTCATCAAGTAAGAAAAACAGTAAGCTAGAAGAAATGATTGCCCACTGCCCGTGAAATATCACCACCTCCGGAGCGCTTCGTCGACCATCTGCTGAGTTTACAAGTCGTGATCTGGTCACCTAAGAGAAAAAATTTATAATATCGGACTCCAGAAGATACATACATAGTATTTCAATTTCAAGAAGTGTTTCAAGCAAGAAGTGTCTTCAGATAAAGGGATAAGGACAGCCTTCGCCATCTTCTGCAACCTGGTCATCGATTTACAAAATCTGCAACCTGGCTTATTTATCGCCTATCTCTTTCCTTCAAAGCGGACACGAAATAAATAATTACACGAAGTGTTTTATTATATAAGGATTAATTTTCCCTATGCCAGAGAAGGAAACGAAAGGTTTCTTTACTCAGCAGGTGGGAAGCCTGGAACGTTCATCACTTATATTATATCCCCAGTAGCATTAATCAAAGAGTACAGTGGAAAATGGTGACGAATTCTTCGCCGTCTTTTTCGACGAGTGGGTATACTAGTTAAAAGTGAAACCTCAGAAACGATTGAGCAAGTTTGATTAACTTGTGGCCCACGCACTAAAAAATGACGGAACAAAATTAGTAACGTACTAATTTTGTACTCTGTACACAGAGCTATTCTGTGATTTCGGATCTTCTTTTTTTCATTCTTTC